>PVIR01018890.1:0-17931 GCA_004026965.1 Petromus typicus | reverse complement strand
ATTCTTTTTGGTAATTGATTAAGGGTTAGTCTACATTGTTTATTCTTTCAAAGAACCAGCTCTTTGATCTACCAATTCTTTTTCTCTAGTCTCCATTGAATTGATTTCTGCTGTGATCGTTCTAATTTTCTTCCTTCCATCCTTGCTCTTGTTTTCCTAGGACCTTGAGATGCATCATTAGGTTGATTTGACATCATTCTGTTTTTCAATTTGGAGGTTCACAGCTATAAACTTCCTCATAGAATTGCGTTCATTGTGATCCCTAAAATCCGATATGTTGAATGGGTATTATTAAATTCTAGAAACTCTTTTATTTCTTCCTTAATATCTTGTGAGTGATTATTCAAAAGTGTGTTGTTTAGTTTCCATGAATTTGCCTAATTCCTGTGGGATTTTTTGCTATTGACTTTTCACTTCACTGCACTATTATTGGGTAATATAGATGGTAAAATTTTGTTTCTTTTGCATTTATTTAGACATGCTTTATTAGCTAGTACACAGTCTATTTTAGATACAGTGTTATGTGGTGTTTCTCAGTACACATTCTTTTCAAAATATGACTCTAAAGTTGTTGCACAGAACACTACGTATGTATCTAGTGAGTCTTTTGCTCAGAGGTTTGACTCAACTCTGCTACTTCTGTGCTGGTTTGCTGTTGTTGCTCACTTGGCCTCTGTAATAGTGGGTATCGAGTCACCCCACTAGAACTGTACTGATGCACGGTTGATCTTCAAGTCTTTCATGTTTGTTTTATAGAGTTGGGTACACTTTGGTTTACTGCATAGAGATTTATAATCATTATCTCTTCCTGTTGAATACAGTAAGCCTATTAACCAATATGTAATGCATTTCTTTGCTCTTTCGATCAGCTTTGGCTTAAAGTCCATTTTATCTGAAAACAGGATAGCTATTTCTGCTTGTTTCTTGAGGGATAGCATAATATTATAGAAAATAAGAAAGTAGAGATGGAAATTTAACGAACAAGGGGAGGAGACCTTTGTGATGCTATTAACCTCAGTTCACAATGAATATATACCAGTTATGAATATAAATACATCAATAGAAACCTATTGCTAATGGTAGAGATTGTGAAACATTTCTTGCTTTTTCTTTTCCTTTATCTCCAATCCTAAAAAGATCTTTCAAGTCAACCAAAGCTTATCATTTTCTATTGTATATTGGATTCACCTGTGGCCCATATCAGCAAATCTGATCTAATCAGCTAAAGATATAAGAGAATTTGAAAATTTCACAGGTAATTAAAATGTACTAAAATAGTTTAAAGCCACTGGCCTGGAGGCACAAAATTCAAAACAGAATAATAAGATGAAGGGAAAATAATATTCTCAATAACAGTCATGTGGTTAAAATCCTAAAAAATTATCAAGAAATGTATAAAATTCATGAAAAAAGAGAAATTGAGCAAATAAAAAAGTATTTCCTCATAAGGAATAGGATGAACAACCACCATATTATTTTAATTGTCCCTAAGATGAGTGTCATATAACTCTATTACACACCAGCAAGTTTTCTGTGAGCAAGATAAAGTCATTCTAGAATTTACATATTTGAATATGTATAGAGAAGACATTCCTGAAAGGTAGTCAAGGCTAAGTAGCCTAGTGTATTAAAACAAATGATCAGAGTTCTGACTGAAGTAGAGTAGCACTGATGAGTGAACGGATTTACCAGAGAACAGAATAACTCCTCTGGACAGATCCCCAGATAACCCCAGAAAGCCATGAGCAAAACGTTACCACAAAGAAGGGCAGGAGGTGGTTTATACAGATGTCCCTGCGGCAACTGCAACACAGTTTTGGACTCATAATATAGCAAAGTGACAAAGATCTACATGTCACAGTGGAAATATAAGGATCAAGCATGGGTGAACTTCTTTACAATTGAGGTGTGAAGAAAGATTTTCCGGCTGTGACTCAAAATCCAGTTCTAATGAAGGAAAACATTCTGCTACATTAAGAGAAAAACCTTTTGCCCTGGCAAAAATCATCGAAGAGGAATTAAAACTTTGGGAGAAAATTATAACATGTATAAAATAAATAACAATAAATAACCATAAGAGACAATGAGAAAACACTTAATCTGATTTTTGAAAAGGTTTGTAAATATATAGGTAGCTCAGAAAGTTAAAAAAGGTTTTCTAAAATATAAAACTGTGTTCAACTTCATTTATGAGTAGAAATGCGAACCATAGCGGAAACTGTGGTAAAAAGGAAAAAAAATGCAAACAAAGTCTATGTGTATGGGGTGGAGTGGTTGAAAAGAGGGACGGAGAATAGGAAGAAATAAAAATCAAAACATGTTCGGTGGCTTGGGATTTAGCTCAGTGGTTCTAGCACCTGCTTTGTAAGAGCAAGGACCAGAGTTTGATCCCCAGTAACCACAGACAACAATGCCAGGCATGGTGCCTCACTCTCACCTGCAGTCAGTATCACACACCGCAGTGCTGGGCGTGGTGGCTCATACGGATAATCTCAGCACTCTGGAGGCAGAGGCAGGAGGGTTTCTGAGTTTGAGGCTGAGCTCAGGACAAGCCTGCACTACAAAGTCAGACCCTGTCTCAAAAAAAAAAAATTGAGACATATCATGTATATGTACTAATTTTCAATAATGAATATGATTCTAATGTAATTGTGGTAAAATGTACTTTTAGGTAAAAATGTACCAATGAACTGAATAAAGAGAAAAAGTACATGGAGCAGAATTTT
The DNA here is from genome assembly GCA_004026965.1 of Petromus typicus. Lineage (NCBI taxonomy): Eukaryota > Metazoa > Chordata > Mammalia > Rodentia > Petromuridae > Petromus > Petromus typicus. The sequence goes on along the minus strand of PVIR01018890.1, from coordinate 15,205 downwards.
TTTAAAAATAGAAACCAAATTCAACTGTCACTGTATTAATAAAAACCAGTTCTTCTGTCAGCCACACATTTAAATACAGCTCTTCACTAAGTGAAACCAGAGAACCATAGTAAAATGGTGCGTTCTAAGTTTAAGACAGGAAAAAAAAGTTAACCATAAATATTGCATTATAGAAAACAAGAAAGTACTGAAACTTAGTGGGAAAATATCAGTTTATCACAGGAATCAGCCTGAGATGGTAAAAACTTTAAAAACAACAAATCCCTGACAATACTCATAGAAAATGAGGTACCCAGAAGGATATAAATAAGGAAGTTTTTTTTCTGAGTGATACTAGCTTATAAATTAGACATGTTGATAGAATCAGTAAATGTCATTACTTGCAAATTTCAGTGTATGAATTGATCCACATGCGTTTAAAATGACTGAGCTTTCAAGCTTAGACTTCCTTTCTTTTTCTTTTAAATCTTTATTAGTACATTACATGTATGCATCATGATTGCACTCCATAATGGGGATTTGTACCAGTATAAGACACAACTTAATTCTCATTTTTTCCCATAGCCCTACCCACCCTACTACCCCCCTATATACATAAAATTTGTTTCCTTTCTTATTTGTGATTGCTCATCTTAGAAACAACCCAAGTGTCCATCAACTGGAGACTGGATAAAAAAGCTGTGTTTCTTCTACACAATGGAGTATTACTCTGCCATATAAAATGATAAGTTTGAATCATTTATACTTAAATGGACGTACCTTGAGGATATCCTCATAAGTGAAATAAATAGGGCACAGATAGGTACATATCGCATCTTTTCTCTGGTATGAGAAAATGAAGATGTAAATGAGTCCTAGAACTGTATGTTATATATTGTGAAACTTAGACTTTCTAGACCTACTGCAACAGGTTACAGAGAACTTAGCGTTCAGAACAATGAAAAGTCGTTATCTTGCTGTTGCCCAGGTTTGAATATTTTCAGCTGTGGTGGTTGACAGGGAGTCAGCCTCCGCGCGCAGCGCCCAGCTGAGCTGAGTCAGCGTGGCTCTGGGCGTGGGAGACCCCCTGCAGCAGGAGGCGGAGACTCCAGCTTCTTTTCCTCCGAGGAGCCCTGGTGTTCGCCTGTGTCTCGGCTGTCTTCGTGCGGCCTTCTGTACACACTAGTCAGCTTCTACCCCCGAGCCTTCTACCACCTTGCGTAGACCCATGGGTCTTCCCTTGGGGATCCTTCAGCCTTCTGATGTGGTGTCGGGACGTTGCCCTGCCTCTGGGCCTCTGGCTAGATCCTTGGATCTCTACACACAGGCAGATCTTTGGGGCTCTTCTGTATTTAGCTCTGTGGATTACCGGCAGGTCAAGACTGCAAGTTTCTGTGTCCAGCATTAAACCTGATTCACAGCATGTGCTATCTTTTGTGAAGTCTTGCCTCAGCCCCACAAGCTCTTGTAAGCACTAACCCATTAACTAAGACAAAATTAAAGTATCAGTCAGGTCGCATTCCTTTTTATAGACACTCAGAATAAATCTTTGCATTTTGCCATCCTAAAGATGACCTCTATTCTTGGTTTCTCTCTGTATCTTCCTGACCCTTCTTCCCTAGTTACTTAAGAAACTATTTCTCAATCCAGCATACTAACAGGTCCCAAGATACGATTCTGTCTCACATGGGGAGACCAGGAGGAGAAATTTCTTATGTTCTTAGAGTTCTACTTCATGATAACAAAAGAATAAAGTGTATCTTTAGAAGGCAGTGGTCTGATACACCAGTTTAATTAAGAGCTCAAACATGACTCCCCAAAATTAATGGGACAAATGACATTTATGGGCCTGTGGATGTGAAGTGGAGGGAGAACATTAATGTACCTGTTAGATCTTTATTATTTTGAGACAGCATTTTGCTTTTGTAGTTCAGGCTGAACCTGAGCTCACTATGTAGCCTGGGCAAGCCCGAAACTCACAACAACCTTCCTGCCTCTGCCTCCTGAGTACTGGAATTACAGGCGTGAGCCACCAAGCTGTTGGTGCTCACAGCAGCCCAGAATTGTGGTGTGTGGACACCAGGAACTGAACTCCGGGAGCTTGCACTGCAAGGCAGATGCCAGAAGCACTGAGCTAAATCCCTAGCCTGATGTGATCTTTTTTTCAAAAGCCTTTGGTCTTAATTTAGACATCAGAAAAAAAATCAGATTGACATTTTTCAAACAAAATGGTTTGGATTCTTTAGAAATGTCTGTGCCACAAATGAAAAAAAATAATAACTGAAATATTACAAATTAAAGACATGAGGGAGACGTTATTGTTAAATGAATTATTCTCCATTAGTTCCTGGATTGAAAGAAAAAAAAATTCACAAAGCAAGTGTTTTTAGACAGAGAATTTTAAATGTGGGCTATTTAGCACACAAAATCAATTTGTTCTTACTAAATACTTAGATGACGATATTGATGTTATGTAAGAGAATGCTTTGTTCTAAAGAGATAGTGTTCAAGAGTGTTGTCGTCCGCAGCATCCGGGTGGACGGAGGATCGGGTTCCGAGGCCCGGACCAGGAGGGTGAGCGGGCAGAGGCACCACGCAGACTCCGGGGAGCTTTTTGAGAACCGTTCCACCTTTAATGCAAAAAATACAGTCACTTTTATAGTAAATGGTAGAGGGCATAAACATACAAGTGGGGATGGTCGCGGAGTGGTTGAAGCATGCGCAGAGGCGGGTGGTTGTAGACTGAAGAGGCCGTCCTGCGTTTGGCCGAGGTGGAGTCACGATGAGGTGGAGTCACAATCCGCGAGCCTGGCTTTCACCTACACAAGAGATGTACGTTTTGGCTTGTTTTCAAATAGCACAGCAGAAGAAAGGTGTGTGGGTAAGGTGTGCGAGGGACACAGAGGAAAAGCAGATGTAAAGACATTGTTGAAACTAAGCGGAAGGTCAACCCCAGGGTCCAGCTGTCTTGCTGGTGCTCACCGCTTATATGGCTGGTTTCACCGTGGTTGTGGGCAATCGGCTGTCCTCCCGCTGTCCTGAACATCTGACTTTGAAACCTCAGGCCAAATGTTAAAATACTAATCTCCAAGAACACAACTTTTCTTACCAAATGGTTTCAGATTTCAATCTATAAATTTGGCTGAAATGGTTCATGATTTAGTCTTCAATTAACAGCCACTGAGATTTCCTCCGAGATAAAATACTTCCCTTCTTTTCGTACTTTGAAGCTTTGTGGCCCTGAGAGAGGGATATTTGGATGGAGTCTGTAAATTATCATCCCTCTTTGATACCTAGAGAAGTATCTTCTTTACTTGAGTAAAGGTAATACCTGCAACTTCTCTCTCAGCTCCTACAGTACAGGTTTGATGACTGGTTGATGAGCCATGTCTCAGGATAGATCCTTTCTTGACCCAAATAACCTGTACCACACTGTGAGCATTTCAGATACTTTAGGTAAATATAATGGAGAATTTTCTAAGCCATGTGTTGCTGTGTTCTTGAGAATAGAAGCCTTTAAACCAATTCTTTATCCTGTATTTTTGATGGTGTAACTTTGATTTCTAAACAGCAGCTTGAGCATAAGCAGAAGGACGAAGTACAGACCTGTGAATCCCTACAAAGCCAGGATAAACGTTCAGAGAGCTGTTCTGTGCCCGTTCACTCCCTCTTCTTACAGGCGTTGCCCTCGAGTATCACCTGATGAGCTACATAGCTCCTCATTATCCCAGGTGATATGCAACTGGGTTTTGGAAAACGCTGTATTACTGTCCTTAAGTCATAAAAGCATACTTTGAAACAGAACAGCAGGCGGTTGCTTCAGTAAGTTGAAGATCAAATGTATTGCTATCCCTGTGGCCAATGAGAATGAAAACTTGATGTTAGTGTGGAAGTGTTTGGGGAGAAGAAATGACTTCTTACAGATAAAAGAAAGCTAGAAATGAATTGAGGAAGCCACGGACCGAGCACCTTCGCTACATGAATGGTTCGTGTACTTCTCCAATACTTACCAGACCTTTTTGAATCAGTCTTTTAAATTTATGTCCTTTAATTCATCTCTCTTTCCCTGGTCAACAGCTGGTCCCCCACCCCCTTGGCTTTGCCTTGAAAGGGAGCAAGCTGGCTGTCTGCAGACACGCCCTTTGTGGCCAGTGGGCCATTCCTTATTCTTACTTGTCTTGTGCTGATACAAACTACCCCACATTAGACCATTTTTCTGCCTCATTATTTTCCCATTCAAGCTTTGTGAGACCCCGCGACAGGACTTCAGAGTGAAAATGCTCCCGGCAGCCACTGCCAGAAGCTGCGCAGCATCAACTTTTGAGACAGACTGTTGACTCGCTGTTGGCTTTGTACTTTAGAGGTGACTGCTGGCAAGTGAAATTGAGCCAGTTCAAAAACCTCTTGATCATATGGCTCCTGGGGATTTTGCTGAATTCTGAAGCAAAATGGTCGGTCAGTATCAGTGTGTAGTGGGAGAAAAAAAGGTAGAAAAGGGACGGGGAAGCCAGACTGGCCATAAAAAACAGGCCTAGGTCGTGGCTCTGTGTGCCTGTCCCAGAGGGCCACCTGGACAGGGCCGGGGAGGTCTGCCGTGGTGAAGTGCACAGGCTTCCAGCAAAGGCCAGGCGAGTGTTCATCACATTATTTGATATTTCATTCCCACTCCAGTCCTGTCACCAAGCATCGCAGAGAGAAGCTTAGATCTGAAGACGTCCCACTTTGTATTCTCTCTCAGGACTAATGGAGACTGTGGCCTAAGGACTCACTTCTTTTGAAATTTTCACGAATCCCCACAACTGCCCAAGACCACAAGGGGATACTCAAAAGATCTCGGCGAAGTCCAAAGCTGACATCACACACCCTATGTGTGTGCATGTGTGTTTGTGCGTGTGTACATAAACTCGGTGAGCATGTGACTAAAAACAATTCTCTCCTAAAACCTTGATACAAAATTTCCCTGCACGAATCACAGAGCAGATTAAACAGTTATGATTATTTCAGAGATAGGACTTATTTCTGGATGTGAGCACTCTTGGAAAACATGCACAATGGAAATATCAACACATTACATGAATCTCTATACTAAGTAGACCTGTCTACTGTTATGTAATTTTTCTCCAGTGTTCTACACTAAAGAGAAGAAACAGAGTAGAGAAAATAAAATCATAAAGATACAACTGGTCATGCTAATACTCCCAACAGCATGTAAGTTAGACATATGGGCTGGTTTCTATGGTCACACGAGTGATCTCTGTATCTAAAGTTTGTTTTCCTGGCATTCTCTTGCACTCCCATCTACACACGTGATCTCTGTATCTAAAGTTCATCTCCCCCAACATTCTCTTGCACTTCTATCTACGTACGTGATTTCTGTATCTAAAGTTCGTCTTCCCCATATTCTCTTGCAGGAGAATGTGAGGCTGGAGTCTGTGAGGCTTTCCGGTGTGTATAAATTATGGTTTTGAGTGAGTGGCGAAGTTTTTATACATCATTAGGTGGTCATGTGAGGCACTTTTTAACGTGCTTTCACTCTGGGGAATTAAAAGAAGAATAACAAGCAGAAAATCATCCTGACAGAAAAAGATTTAATCTGTACATGAAATGAGGAAGTGGCTGCTGATGTACTGAGCTGCTTTTAATGATATGGAACACCAGCCAAGGAAGAAATCTGCAGCGGCTGGGACATTTTAATAGGCCAGCGTTTAAGTGCATTACAAAACATATCGAATGCTTCTCATATTAGGCATAAAACTCTTTGATTCTCATGTTTTGCTCTTCAGGTTCTGAATATGTGTGTTCATATCATTGACTTTCTCAGAGGAGAAAAAAAAACGTGGTATCATCTGTGACCTTTTCAGTCACAGTGCCTTCCAAACACACTCATGTGTGCGCGCACACACACACACACATCGACAGAGACAGACAGACACAGATACATACACATACACACACCAACAGACAGACACACAGTTACACACACACACACACACACACTGACAGACAGACAGACACAGATACACACACATACACACACCAACAGACAGACACACAGTTACACACACACACACACACAGACACACACACACACTTTGCTAATGAAAGGCAGAGTTCTTGGCCTGTTATCCTACCTAGCAGCCTTCACACCCCATGCCTGCTCTGAAACTGCATGGTCTATGACCTCAGACAGACAAGTTCTTTTTGTCCCCAGTGTGTATTTGTCTTTTTTGCCTTTCCTTCCTTAAAGCCAGTTACTTCATGTAAGACGGCGCAGGATCACTGGGCCTTCATCAATTTATATATGAAATGAAGTGTCTGGAAATTATTTGAAATTATCAGTGTGCTATCTTCTGTTATCTTTCTGAATACAAAATCTAGTCTGCTTTTTGTTGAGAGGTTGAAGGCAGAGAAGGAAGCATAAAAGGCCTTCAAACGCTGGGCTTGTAAACAGAGTCACAGAAGGTCCAGCAGAGCTACTTTCTTGCAATATGACTTACCACACTTTCTGGTGACAGTCCCCACTCTCTCAAATATACCAAGAACTTAGCTTGAAATTTACTTGTAGTCTAGCATGATATTCTCAAAATATCTGTGGTGGGGCCGGGGATATAGCTCAGTGGTTCCGGCGCCTGTCTTGCAAGCGCAAGGACCCGGGTTCGATCCCCGGTAACCACGTAACAATACTGAGTGTGGAGACTCACCCCAGCAGCAACCAGTACCACATATCACAGTGCCGGGTGTGGTGGCTCATGCCTGTAATCCTAGCACTCGGGAGGCAGAGGCAGGAGGATTGCTGTGATGTGAGTTGGAGGCTGAGCTCAAGGCCAGCCTGAACCACAAAGTGAGACCCTGTCTCAAAAAAGAAATATCTGTGGTGAAGGGTCAGTTTTTTCTCAAATCCTGAAAGATAAGTTATTCTGTAAAATATAATTGAAACTCATTATTGAGAATGATGAGATTAGACAAAGCAGACATAAAATATAAGTCTCAATTATTTCATTTTTAGATTCAACAACAGAAAGTACTCTGTCAACTTGCTGTACATGTATCTGTAGGATGCACTTAAGACTTGGACTCATCTTCTTGTACAGCACTAACTGTTTTCAGGGCCTTGCCAGCCCAGAGAAGCCACAGGTGCAGCTGTGATCATGAAGCCTCTCGTAATGCCCAGCCATCCACCTAGGGAGACCGCTGCGTGGTGTGGGCACACATTCCAGAGTCAGGAGGAGGGAAGTGGGTCTGTTAGAGGCTCAAAGCAAATACCAGCCAATGAGCTAGAAAGAGAGTGACAGATGTGTTAGGAAGTTGTCGGCCAGGGGCAGGAGGGGTGGGGATGAGAGAACCAACCATGCTTTCTGTGCTGATCAAATAAAGAGAGAGACTGTGCGCTACAGGCTGGAGCAACGCGAGACACCACATGACTCTGAGGACTTGTGGTCCTCCTGGGCCTCCGTCAGGTCCCACGGCCACCTGCCTAGCCTCCATCTCAGGGAGTGATGCAAAGGGAGAGAAAAGGCTGTGTGAGAGGCTCATACATCAGGGGAGTGAGAAACTGAGTTTTGTTTGAAGGCAGGCACTATTCAGTTTATCCAACCACATTAAGTTTCAACCATGTTAAAACTTTAGTTTCTATGCTCAATGTAAAATAAGGTGAAATGGGACAATGTTGAGATTGTAACAAAAAAGTAAGGAAACAAATTTTATATATATGGGGGGGTGGTAGGGTGGGTGGGGCTATGGAAAAAAAATGAGAATTAAGTTGTGTCTTATACTGGTACAAATCCCCATTATGGAGTGCAATCATGATGTGTATATTTAATGTACCAATAAAGATAATTAAAAAAAAAACTTTAGTTTCTCCACAGCACTGTAGAGTGACCTTGGTCCCTGGGTTTGCTGTATTCTTGGTTTTAGAACTAAAACTGTCACCCTAGGCATAGGCTGACAGTCTGGGACAATCAAGGATTCTTCTGCAGAACCAGCCAAAGAAGGGAATCCAAGAAGGCTGGCCAACTTCACATCCAAGAAGAATTTGTCATTTCTCTGAGTTACACTGTGTGACCTGAGTTACACTGTGCAACTCACAAAGATTCACTTTGCATCTCAGTTTGACTGGCTGACGTGTGCAGATGAACAGCAGAACGTTATCTCTTGCTATGCCTTTGAGGTTAGTAGAGAGTCCGCAGACTGAGTAAGACAACTCTGCCCTCACCGACACCACAGTCAGTTCAGGGCCTGTAAAGTACAACAAGAGAAGGAGGGCAGAGTCCCCAGCGCTGCATAGGGTGAGGCTGTCTCTTCCGGCTGTTGGACACTCGCCGTTAGGATTTCAGCCCCAGATTACACTTATACCACTGACTTCCCTGGTTCTCCAGCTTGTAGATAAAGTGTCACAGGACTTCTTGTCTTCTTTAAGAGCGTGAGACATTGTAATGCATCCCTTGGTGTCCATATTGGTTCTGTGTCTCTGGAGGGCACAGACAGAGATCCACATGATCAGGTGTGTGCTGGTGGCGACTGTGGCCGGCTGAGCGGTGCTTACTAGCAACACAGCGGTGCAGAAACGGGGCGGGGTGGTCGCTGCCTCGCGGGAGGCGCACATGGGTAGAGAAAGGTATGGACTCTCCTGCCTCTGGGACTGTGTCCTGTAAAGCCTGAAACAGCAAAAAGAGTGTGCAGTGTAGTTGCAAATGCCACCTTGCAATAAGGGTCGCTCCCCAGTCCCACCCCAGATTGCTTTCTTTGGATACATCTCTCTAGATGCACGTTTGTTTGATTAAAATCCTTCACTTGTGCTACAGGTCATGATATACAGTGAGTAAAAGTATCATTTTAATAAAAGTTTCATAAACTCTTTTTGAAAAGCATTACCAAACTAAATTATTGACAAATTTCCTGCTTTTTTTAAACTAGAAAGAAACTCTTTCTGTAAAATAAATATAAACAAAACTTTAAGAGTAAGAAACAAAGAAAGAAATAGCCATACTTGTAATCCTATTCTGAGACAGGTACCGTTAACATTTGCATAGTGATTCTTTTATTTGTCGTCCCGTTGCGACTTCTGGTCTCAACACGCACAGCGTTAGTTCCCGAGAATGCTAAGATGCAGGACGGGTTCGTTAGCAGAACCTCTCTGCTCTATTTTTTCTCCTTGTGTTTCTGTGGACTCATCTTCCTTCTTCTTTATGTACATCATATCCAGTACTACTTTGTTAAAAATTTCATAAGTGTTGTCTGTATGTTCTTCCTGGCCACAAATCTTAAAAGTTGCTGTGATTTTTCAGGCTAGGTAACTAAAGCCTTCTTCCCTCATTAGCTTTGTCCTTGAACATTCAAGGAGAAAAAGACCTTTGCAAGGGCAACTGATGCCTTGCTTTCATGTAATATAAAAATCCTGAGATTGGGACTCAGTCATACAGAATCATTTTTTTTTTTAGTAAGCTATTAACTGTGTTGTTTGGGGCAAAGTTTTTTTTATTGAAATCTTTATTGGTACATTACATATACATATGATTGCACTCCACAATGAGAATTTGTACCAGTATATGACACAACTTAATTCTCATTTTTTCCCAGCTCTGAGCTCCAGCCTTCTCTTCTTCCCAACTTTCCCCTTCTTCTCTTTCTTTCTTCCTTTTCTGGACACAGAGCTTCACTGTGTAGTTCAGGCTGGCCTTGAACTCACTGTGTAGCAGTGAAGGCTTGCCTCTGTTCTCAGCAATCTTCCTGCCTCAGCCTCCTTGTGCTGCGATCATGAGCCTGCACTACCACACCTGATTGAACTTCAGGATTCCCTGGTGGAGATTACACAAATTACTGAATAACAAAGCACTTTTCATTAACCTGTCAAATTGTGACATAAGTATTTATTAATGAGTCTGCTATGACGAAGAAATGAACTCCATGAGAAGGGAATAGTAGATTTTTTTATATTTTGTTTCAAGAGCAAGAGATATCTCCTAAAATATGTTACTGTATAGTTTTGACAACTTGATTATTTTTAACAGTGTGTCGCTTTCGGATCAGCTCAGCTGCAACAACGTCTGACCTTGGTGGGGATCTCAGGCCCCATCCTTGAAGACAGCAGAAGGCAGTGCACATGTCATCCCCTCTCCAGAAATGGATAAAATGTTCATTTAGCTCTCAAAGAAATCTGAGGAGACAGGACTGAGATATTGTATTAAACAAACGGAAATTAAAGCTCAAAGACATTAAATTGTTTAAGATAAATAAATTTCACTGAGGTAGAAAGGTAGACCCAACCATGTATATGGACAGAATGCCTGTGTTTCTGCTCCCCACGAACTCATGCTGAAGACCCAGCTCCGCTGTCACTGTGTTCGGAGATGGGACTGCTCAGAAGGCAATGGAGGCTCAATGAGAGCGGAAGGATGAGTCCCTGCCCTGATAGGATTAGTGTCCTTACAAGAAATGAGCGTGGGGCCAGGCATTTAGCTCAGTGGTTCAGGCACCTGCCTTGCAAGTGCAAGGGCTTGGATTTGATGCAGGTAACCACATACAACAAAGCTGGGTATGGAGACTCACCCCAGCAGCAATCAGTACCACATGCCACAGTGCTGGGCGTGGTGGCTCAAGCCTGTAATCCCAGCACTTGGGAGGCAGAGGCAGGAGGATTGCTGTGATGTGAGTTTGAAGCTGAGCTCAGGGCCAGCCTGAAAAAAAAGAAAGAAGTGAGCATATACTATTGTTCCGCTCCCTCGTAGGCATGCATCAAGAGAAAGCTGTATGAGGACATAACGCAAAGGAAGCTATCTGCAAGCCCGGTGGAGCTCTTACAGACACTGAGAATTTATGATCTTGATATTGGATTTCTTGTTTCTAGGGCTGTGGAAACATGGACTTCTGTTGGATGAGCTCCAGTTTGTGTTATTTTACTTTAACATCATGAATTGACCGATGCAAATGCTGTGCTATTCCATGCAAACTGCTAAACAGTGCTGTAACCTGGATGGCCTACCAACAGTCACTATTTGCCACAGTTGTCAAGGTTAGGAAGTCCAAGTGTTACTGGATTTGGGGTGCTGGAGTCTTTTACTGAAGGTGGTTTCTAGGTTATTTCTGTCCTAACTGAAGAATTGTTCAAAGCAATTGCACATAGTAGCCACATTTTATTAAGGGTAGGAAATACAACAGGTTCTACAGAGCAAGTTTGGGCCAAGTAAAAGTAGGAAAAGAGGTACATCCTACAGCATAATTGGGGCACTGTGCAAGAGGCAACACAGGGCAAAAACTAACCCCTTTTAGTATCCTTCAGTCCTCAGGCTGTAGTCAGGCCTAGGCAATCGGTGGAAAACCTGCCCAGGGCCTGGAGAGCCTGCCTTTGGGACCCCTCCTGCCTATGTGTCCTGGGATTTTGTAATTAACAGAATTCTCCAGCAGACTTCTCCAGCAAGGTTGGCCACACCCAAATCTCCTGTCTCAGGAGTTCAAGGAGCTGATCGATTGTCTGGTGAGGGCTCATTTCTTCCCAGATGGTGTCTTCTGTGTCTCTTATCCAGGAAGGAGCTATCTAGCTCACAGGAGTCTCTCTGTAAGGGAAGTGATTCCAAGTTTTAGCTATTCAAAACTGCGCTGCTATAAACATGGGTGTGCATTTATTGCTGTGATATGATGCTTTTAAGTCTTTCAGGGAGATACCCAGAAAGGGTACAGCTGCATCAAATGCAAAGCCTAGTTTTAGTTTTTAAGGAATCCCTTCACTGGTTTCCCTGAGGGGGAGTGTAGATTGGTACAAACACTGAACATCATTGTCTTTAAGACAGGAGTCATTCAGTGTTGTCTCCGTTCTCATGTTCACGAGACAGTTACGTCCTGATGAATCTGAGTGGGAAAAGAACTAGACTCTGTGGCCTCATGAAATGGTTAAGATTTTAGAAGAGAAAAGAGCACGGAAGCCCTTTTGTCATCACCTTTGGAAAAAGTACATCTGCCGCAGACATATGTTTCTAAGAATCAGATTGTTTCCATAATAATTTGGCAATGTTAAAATAAAACCCCATTCATGGAAGAGATTGAGATATGAAGTACAGATAAAAGAGATGCATCACACTTGATATTTTAGGGTGAGCTTTGCTGTGCTCGACTCTAAGAGACCTGGGATCACCAGACACACAGTCAGCCCAGGGCTGTGTATGCATGTGTGTGTGTTCGAGGAGGTGGTTACAAGTGGGAGATTGGGAATATGGGGGTGAAGAGAGAGGGTGGCATGGCGAGTGGCTGGAAACTTATAGATTTAGGAAGAGTGTATGAGGGGAGTAGAGTGGGACAAACACACCTGTACAATTACCACGTTCTCTAACAGCTGCATTCAGTACTGGGAGTAAGAAAAGAGCCGCGGTTTCTCCTCTGTATTGGAGGAGAAATCACAGATCACACACAGTAATTCTGAGACTTATCTATGTTTGCCTCCAAAAGGGAATTGTCTCTAAACGATGAGATTGGGGAACACAGTTTCTCTTCTTTTACTCCTGGAGGAAGCTTGCCAGAAAATATATGCACTCTATACATTTTATCTTAATAACACTATTTTCCTGTACGCCTTGAGAGCAGCAAGCCTAAAAACTGAGAAGAACAAAGAAAGTCCCTCTCAGAGGATCTGGAGTTGGCCCCCAGGAAGCGCTCAGCTCGAGATCAAGGCGTCTGAGTGTGCAGTGAGGGACTGCTTGCCAGCTGGTAGAACAGTGGTGTCTTCTCCCCGTGGCTACAGAGTGTGGGAGGACTCTGCACCCTCACACTGGTGCCAGGAACAAGGCAGCTGCCTTAGTCCACTTTAATAAGGCCACTGGTTCTGTCTGACGAGGACCCATGTTTATGAACATTCATGCTGACACTAGTTAACGTGGAGACGTAGCTGGACGACAGTGTGCTTAAGCTTTTGAGAAAAGTTTCCAGAACGCATTCAGGGACGGTCGAGAACTTTCTCTAAGTACGGACAAGTTCAGGAGAAGCCAGCAAGTGTGATGATCTTTCCATGTCACAAGATCAAAATCTCTCAGGAAGGACCTGGTCACCGCACTTCACCAAGAAGCAGGATGATCATTTATAAAACTTGTGTAGATCAAACCCTGAGAATTCTACTTCTTTATGTTTTCCATGCAACCAATAAGTAGTATCTTCCTCTCGTTTCCTATAAATTCCCGCGTCGTCCAGGATGGAGGTTTGAGCACTTCCTGCCTCCTTATCAGCTGATGAGGCAATAGAGCTTTTTGTTTTGCAAAAAACATTTGTTTCAGGATTGATTCCTAGGCACGTCAGATAGCAAGATTTGTTGTGTAATAACATCATCACACACCATGATTTCAACATGCAAATTAGGGGGAGCATTCAGTTCTTTGCGAATGGCAATGATTTCTTTTTTAAGTAATGACTTTTACTAAGTAACAACATAGCACTCAGAATTAATTTCAGCTGTGAGAAGACTGACACACAATAGTGCAGGGAACACGCGAACGTGTTTTATATTCTTGTCATTTCTTTTCCATTCCTTCTCAATTTCAAGAAGATACTCAACTGTTGACAACAGATTAGTGTGACATCTTTTGAACTAGACTTTTTTCCCTGTGCATAAATGTGCAACTGAAATTGGGAGACAAATTAATTCAGAGAAACTGAGTACAGAGATTTAAGCCTTCCGGGAATAGATTCTAATTTTTATTAAATATTTGGAAAAGCTGAAGAGAAAATTACGTCTATTGAAATATCTTTCTCCCGAGCCCAGTACATTTTGTCTTGGCAATCTCATAGTGTAGAAATTCATGTCAAACTTCTCATTCTTCCCCCCTCACCACCACTGTAACACAATGTGATTTGAAAAGATGTCTGTCTAAGTGCAGAGGATCTGAGGAATGAGGAGTACTATGTTTCTACTGAGAAAGAGTGTCCTGCGTAGCTGGGGGAATGCTTTGGGGAAAATGACACAGCACAAAATTGGGAAATTCAATTCTCATGCTCAGTGGAGGGGTCGGTAACTCTGTGACCAGGGACTGTGTGACAGAGCGGTTCCCTGCCTCTGTAATGCTCCCGACCTGCAGCACTTTCTGATAACCCAATGGCAGACATTTCCTGTGGAGTTTTCTTCAGAACTGCCTTCCCTGAGTGTCACATTTCTGAAATGCTTTTCATGTGTTTCAACTACGTACAGATTCTGGAGTAGAATTCAGAGCCAAATTACTGAGAAGGCGGCTGGGTATATACCTAGGATGCAGATTGAAAAGGGAAACTGAAACATCACCGGGATAAACTGGCAAAATGTCAGTTGGATTCGCTTCACACTGGTGTCAACCCCTCCGTGTTGAGCACCTTTGTGAATCACACACGGACTTGCCTCCGGCTCAGTTCCAGAATAAATAATGCATGTTGTTTTGCTTACTATCAATGAGTGAGTTATTTAATTATCTGAATGTGAAACCCTTTAATTTGCCTCCCAAGTTACTGTCTTGTCTGGAAAACTGCAAAGGATAATTTAGAAAAAAAAACTGTAGAAAATATGAGAAACATTTCCTGTTGTTCTTAGGCTACCTGTCTGTAGTTAGGTGACTACTCTTACACACTTTCTGTTAATAAAACATTTTATTTTAGCAGCCATGAAAAAGAATGTAAACTATTTGAAGAAAATATAATATACAAGGGAGCCAAATCATCAGCCTTCTCACAGCTAACTTCATGTCTCAAGTCAGCTCGGAATGAAAGAAATCTATCTGATTAGCTTTTCCCTATTCTTCCTGTGGGAAACAATCCAAGAGGCATTTAGAGGTGATTTTGATTTTGAAAAGTCCGTTTACTAGATAGCTTCTTACAAAATACTTGACTCCTTAATTTTATAGAACTGTATATTTGTTATTTTCCAACTTTCCACTTTTAGCTTTTTTTTTCTTATTTTCTGGTCAATTCATCATCTATTATGAATTTTCCTCATTTTATTTATAATTTACTAAGAAATACAAGAGTATTCTACCAAATTAACTTAGTTTCAATCAGATATTGACAGATAAGATGCAGCTTTTTGAGGACTGGCTGGACTGATGGGTGTACAGATTCAACAACACATTTTATCCTTCTAGAAGCCTTCGAACACAGATGTTACTATACTCATTGAAGATGCATAAATTGAAGGCAAATACATTTTATTTTTTAACTTAAAGATTCTCAGTAATGAGTGAGATTTTACCCTATTGTAGGAGATTGTAGTTGTAGGAGACTGAAACTC
>PVIR01018889.1:17407-32851 GCA_004026965.1 Petromus typicus | reverse complement strand
CTGTGGGTTGTGATTGTAAAATTGGATTTTATTGGATTTAATTCAATAATTGATTAGGTTTTAAAGACATTTCTAGAATGCAAAAATATATACTGTTGTTTAATTTTTAGCAAATGAAGTAGAAGACTGACACCAGAAGCCCTGTATTTTACTTATGTTGCCAATGTAGAACAAACTGGAAGCTACACTGATATAAATTCTAAGAAAAAGAGATATCTATGTAGCACAAGTCCTCTTTTCTCTAGTAGGAAATGAAACACAAAGAAGTTAAATTACACATCTAAGTCAGAGTCCTAATAAAGGAGACATCAAACAGAAATGTGTGCATATATTTTATATCTATGTGCACCATTAAGAAAGCATAATGTTTTATATATATATAAATATATGTTATTTTATATATTATTATATTAATATAATATATTATATATTATATATTAATATATAATAATTAATATATATACTATATACACGATACATACTATATACAATTATACATATGATATATTATACATATGATATACAATTAAGTAATATTTGAAATTTTCTGATATTTTGTTACATTTTGAAGTTTTCAAAAATAACACATAAGCAGATCAGGAGATCAGCACATTAGAATAATGTCAGAAATTGTGGAATATTGTATTTTGCATTGTTTTAACCTAGATTAAGAGAACTTTTAAAAATACATCTAGCAATGTAAGAGAATTTAATGATTACGTTCCCTTTTTAACCTTTGGAGGAAATTACTGCTATAACTTGGTTGTCATGTAAAGAATGTTATAACAGACAGCAGTCCTCTTCTCTTTTCTTAAAATTATTGGTAAGCATCACACTTAAGAGATTTTTCTCTGCTGGCAAATGTATCTTCATAAGAAAGATAATTTAGCACTTAAATGTTATTGATAGGCTTGAAATTCAGTATGGGAGACATTAAAAGCATTTACCTCTGATCATTCCCAATTCCACGCCCCAAACTCCATAGAAAGTCAAAAGAGAGAAAGAATAAAGCAAAGGCAGTGAGGGAACAAATTTACATTAAAAAAAAAAAGGACAAGATTTAAAAGCAACTAGCTTGTTTGTAGAAACATGTTCTAGGAGGGAGCTGTGAGGGATACACCAGGGCGGCTGATGCAACTACTGCCGCTCACATCCAGGGAGAGGCTAGGTTTCTCTTTGGCAGTCTCTTACAGAAGTAAAATGAGAAGAGGCTGAAAACAGGAGAATTAGTGGAAGTTGAATAACGAAAACAGCTGACCCTATGGCTTTCTCATACAAGGGAAGAACTCTATCTCACTCGGCAGTTAGCCCTGGGGTGAGGGAAGAACCGAGCCAGCCTGTGGGGAGCCACCATTGTTCTCCTCACAACATCTGAGAAACCTCAGCAGGCAGCAACAGCAAAGCTAAACTCCCTATAAATGGAAGAACAAGCCTGTTTTATTTGTCGAATTAACTCACAGCTGCCTGGATAATACATGTTTTATCTAAGGTTGAATGGGAGACTCACAATAACAACTGAGTAAAAATGAAAGATCAAGAGAAGGAAACACAAACTCATTTGTGGATTGACCAGAAATAATTCAAGAAGGAAAAGTAAGATGTATGAAGCATTCTAAGAACTTTATAAGATGTTAATTAATAAAAATATAATGATATTATGAAAAAAGCATTGGGAAAAAGTACTAGATTAAAAATATGATTGTTCAGTTGAGAATTTATAAATATAAATGTTGAATATGACTAACATTTCTAGAATGTATGAGAAAAAGATAAAGATATAAAACCCTCAGATGAAAAAAATATCACAACTGTAGCTAATTAATATAGGTAGGCTAATATTTAAGTGCTAATAGTTTCAAGATGAGAAAACAATGACTGTGTAAAGAAGGAAATTAACAAAGAAATGACAGAAAGAAAATATCATTGCTGAAAATAAAGATGGTTCTTCAAAATGACATTGTTCATCCAGTGTGGAGGAAGATAAAATTTTATATTGTTACTTAAATATATTCTTGTTTCATTGCAGCACCAAGAAAAGATATAAGAAAAATAAAAAGAATAATACAAAGCTTCCTGTTTGGGCAAAGAGGTAGAGAACCTCTTTTTCTTGCTCATTCTTGCTAAGTACAACTATAATTCCTGGAAATGCACAGAGTATATCCTAAGGAAAGCCGGAAGGTGCCCGTATGATGGAAGCTGAGCTGCTCTGGAACTTTAGCACCACAGAGAACAGCACAGCAATGGATGGTGTAAGGGAAGCAGACTTGAAGTCATATGTAGCAAAAACAGTTGTTCAAGTTGAGGTCTTTCTCACTTTGATCAAGTTAGCCTTCTGAAAAGTCAGACCAGCCCAGTGGATCTGGAGATCCCCACTCTCTTTCTCTATTAGGCCTGCACCTTTCTTTGTCTAGATGTCAAGGAAGACAAGTGGAAATAGCCACATGGGAAGTTCCACTCCTGGAAGGAGGCTTCTCGTGTTGGGAAGTCTCTCTACCCTTTTAGCCAGAATTCTGTTATCCAGAGACATGAGAGCAGAAGGAAACGTGAAGGGAAGAAGATCTCAACACACTCATCCCCTAGTGAGATCTGCCATCTGTCCTCTCCAGAATAATTCTTTGGAATAAGTGAAAGATCTTTGTAGCAGCGACTTGACAAAATCACACTTCATTTACGATAAATATTCAGTTAGTGATATAAAGGTATCACCATAATTCAAAAAGGACCATCAACAGAGGAGTCTGTGACTACCATACTTAAATAGTGATAAGACAAACTGTTTCCTGCAGACAGGGAAAAAAATCAAGTGTGTTTGTCTTCTATGCTCTTGTTTCACAATGTAGGGGCCAATGATTTAGTTCAGTGTTTTCATCACCTGACTCAAAACTGTAAGGTTTCAAGTTTAATATCCTGTAATGAAGAAAAAGAGAGAAAGAGAGACAGAGACAGTGAGACAGACAGAGAGAGAGAGAGACAGAGAGAGAGAGAGAGAGAGAGAAAGAGAGAGAGACTATAGTAGAAGTCCCAATGGTAGCAGTAAAAAGGTCTTACAGGGTTATATGAATGAATAAATCTCTGTTATTAACTGTTCACGTGAAAAATCTTAGTGTATCAACAAAAAGCTTGTACCTTTAAGTGAATTTAACAAGGCTATAAGGAGAAAAACAAACACACAGATATCAATTGCATTTCTACACATTATTCAAGTGGAAACAAAATTTTAAAATATAATAACAAGCAGAATCTCTCCAAATAAGCTAACATCTATATCTACCTATCCTCTACCTAATATGAATCCCTCTCTATATTTTTAAAAACACAAGGCCTGTACACAGATATTTATAAAATACTGGTAAAAGAAATCAAGGACCTAAGTGAATGGGAAGTTTCTTCTGAAGCTTCTAAATCAGAAACCTCAACAGTTTACAGGTATTGATTCTGTACTAATTGTTCTATATGTTTAATTCAAATCTTATCTAAATCCCAGCAAGCATTTTTATAAAGATAATATCATTTAAAAATTTATATGGAAAAGTAAACACTCCAGAATCACTAAAAATAAACTTGCAGTAAAGACTAAAGTGGAAAAATATAAATTTGTGTGAGTTTGCATGTCTGTGTGTGTCTGGCTTCATATGCCTATGTGTGTGCGGTAATTAAAAATGAATTATCATTAGTGGAAACAAACTCACATGAATAAATGGAACAGACTAGAGACCCAGAAATTGACTAAAATAATACACAATTGATTTCTGACAAAGGTGGAAATTAGTTCAACTGGTGGAAATAGTTTTTTCAACAAATGATCCTGGAGCATTCAATATCTGAAGGCAAAAATAAACTTTGACTTATACATCATGATTTACACAAATATTAAAGTTGGACATTGATTCTATTGCAAAATATTTAAACTATTAACTTTTTAAAAAGAGAAAGAAATCTTTGTGATCTGTGGCTAGGCAAAATGATCTTAGATTTTTGAATAAAAGTTTAATCTATAAAATAAAAATTGAAGAATTAGAATGTTTGATAAGCAGAATGGAAAATACTTTTGCAAATGTATATCTGAAACATTATCTAGGCTTAAGAATATACAAAAACTTTGGCACTCAGCATTGAAATGGACAAAAGTCATAAAAGAGCTATAATTGACTATGTATGGCAAATAAGGATCACATATGTGAAAAATTATATGCATCATTAGTCCAGTATGGAAATGTGAATTAAAAACACAGTGAACCATTATGCACTTGTTAAGATGGCTAAATAATACAGTAATGACAAACATCAGTAGTTAAAAAAGTTGGATTCCTCAGTCATCATCTGTGGAAGTGTACAGTGATTCAGCTAAACTAAAAATAGTTTGTCCAGTCTGAGTAAACTACACATAGCTACCAAATGTCTCAGTACTAATATTTTTGGCTATCTTTCCTAGAAAAATAAACAGCCACATACATCATTTCAGGTAAACAAACAGCAGTTCTTCAAAACTGTGACTATTTAGCACAAGCTGAGGCAGGCTGCTGTTTTTCACAGCTGAAGACGAGTAGCCAAATGTGTATAGCCTTGATGCTAGGAATATCCTCCATTTGTTATGGGTAGAGAGTTTTATTCACAGTACTTCTTATGACTATATATGACTACTGGATATTTTGAAATGTATTTGTCTTTGCATTCTTACAGAAATATTTAGGTTGGCTTTTGAATTGTGCAGCCTATAAACTGTATGATTTTAGCAAAAGTGAGCACCATCAAAGATAAGCAAAACACTGTTACTTTCTCTGAAAGTTAGAATTAAGATAAACTTTTGACTAAAACTCTCCTGACTTCACCAGTGTCTATTTTATTAAATGTGTTTTCATCACTGGATTCTTTAGAAAAACTTCAATAAAATTTTATGTTTTAAAATGTAGCAATGACCAATGATGCCAGAATTTATATACTGTTTCAAAATAATGTGTTTCTCTTAGAAATTAAATAAAATCTGCCTGGCATATTAATTAGGGATGACTGTTTAAATGGATGACAATATATTGGCCATTTCAGTATATTCAGAAAAATCTGGGGATGTCATATAATAGTCATAAGGTGAAAACATAATATTGAAAAGAGAATTTGTGGATGGCAGAAAATGAGCTATTAACACAGAAACACACAGTTGACAGAAAAGCAAATAGCAAGCATTAAGTTAATGAGCAATTTTTCAACCTTGGAAATAGGGTAAGGATGAAAAATTTCATTACAATGACATTGTTCTCCAACTATTACATTTGCAGTTTTCCTGTAATGAGTGAGAAATCCTTATCAGGAAAAAGCAATTACTAAAGAATGTACCTTCTTGGAAACAAATTTATTTGGTGAATACACTTACCCTAGAGATTAAATCTTGGGAAAAAAAAAAAAAAAGATCACTAAGGTTCTAAGATAACACCAACGTTTTACTGGATACCAGAAGTGGCTGACAGGTTGTTAATAACAATAGCAAAGGTTTAAAAGAATTTCAAGCTTCCTGTTAACCAATCTGTGTTACTGTCAACTTTAGAGATGCATTTTATTATGTGTACATATCATCAGACAAAATCAGTGAGTGGGCTGAGCTTTCTGTGCCCTCCACTGTGACTTCAGAAAATACACTGATATTTCTGTTCAGCTCAACGGTAACGCACCTGACTACTTCCTGAAACATTAATCAACCACAGCCAGAATGAAAATCAATATAGCCCTGAAACATAGCCCTTGATACCAAAAATAAATGTGAAAAAAAAAAAAAAAAAAAGATCGAGCACTCGGCATCTTAGTGTTCTGGAGAATTGTGCTAGCGCTGCAAAGTGCAACTGTTCTTTTTTCCTTCTGTAAACAGCTATGGATATGAATTTTCTATGACATTTTCAATGCTAGGTGATGTATTCCCCAAACAATATTATTAAAGGCTGAGTCTCTGTCCTCTCTCAGCTGTTATTTATGATTGCTGCTTTGTGGCAAACAATACGCCACGCACAAATAAATAATGCTGTGCTGCGTCTGTGCCTTTTCTCCCCGCAGTGTAAAAAACAAAAGTAACATTTTGCCGTTTGCTCGGGAAAGGGATCTGTGAATGGAAAACAATTTTCCTTATATGAGCATGCGAGAGGGAGTAAAACTAAGCCCCACAATAAATCCTGTTGTGTGAAATGATCAATTGATAAACTGTAAATTAGGCAGGAAAGTTAAAAACAGTCTGTTGCCACTGAGCAAATAAACCCAGCCCTGGACGCCCTTGCTTTTTCTCTCTCCCTATTCATCCTCTTCTCTGTCTTGTACACACCCAACTGTTAAATACACAAAGGCGGGGGTAAAGTCTCTGATTTTGCGTAATATTTGACATTCAATTGAGTTAATTTTACAACTGTTTATTAGTCATATTTAGTCTTATTTTTAAATAAAGAAGTGATGTCCTTCAGTCATTGCTGATCCTGACATTATTATAAGTAAAAAGTAATAAATTTGGGGAATAATATAAAAAGTTATTATACCTCCATGCTTTAGAAAACAACTAAGATATAACACATATTTTTTGTTTATAAATAAAGCAGGATTTATATATTTTACTTGCAATGTTGGTACTTAGAGAATATAGAGTAAGAATATTTCATTTTATTACAGAATTAGTAGTACTAGTATTTCCTTGTTTATTTCTATATTTCATTATGCTCCCTAAGCCATAGATAATATGCTTCAGCTTCACATTCATAACTAATGCTTTTTATTATCTACTGCTATTTTGATGTACTACCTCAGTTTCTCTTTACAAGAAGAAATTAAGAAAGCATGTGTCATCATCAACGCTATTTTGCACGCAAGACACTGAAGATCAAAGACCTGGAAGTCTATATTAGCAGGCAGAGTCTGTACGTATTAGTTTCAGTTTCTTCAGGGGCAGTGCTCTGTAAAACTTCAACAGTTGCCAACTTGATAATTTCGGAACGCTCACTACATTGGGACTGATTTTGTTTTGCTTTCTCTTATCTGCATATTATCCTTCATCCTTCTTTCTCAAGACTTGTTCAAGAGCTAGAGAATTTCCACTAAAATATGAACTTGAACTGATTGTAGATTCTTGGTTTTTCTATGTCACCTTTCTCTAGTTATATTTCTTGCGTATGAATTGAGTTCGACCCAGTCTAGCATACATGGAGTAGGGTTTATTTTTCATCATTTTTTAAGATTGTTGATTTGATCATGCTGATTCGTGATCTAAGTGTCAGAAGTGATAACCCCTGGCGAAAAGACTGGTGCACACACAGGTATACCGTCAACCTCTTCCCCACGTAGAAACGATCACTCGTCTGTCCCCGTGGTCTTTCCTTCCCTTCGGGTGCCATCACGCTGTCACAGGTGTGTCCTCTTTTATTTCTAAGATTTTGTGCTTCTGATGCTAGCTAGACACACTGAGAAAAGTGCCCCTCAATTTATGTGTTTATTCACAACGATTAAGAAGTATAATTCTAGTCACACGGGGACTCCTGGGAACATGGTATTTGAATCGGTATAACTGATATCGCTTGTTAACATCTGCTAGATAGCATTGATCCGGGGTATTAAGTGGAAGCCCAGATCATTTAGCAGTTGGAATTACTGTTGTGTTGGAAATCAGCTAGAAAGGAAAAAAAAAAAAAAAAAAAGAAAAAAGAAAAACCACTTAGTGTGCGTTGTACCTCTCATTCCTATCATTTCCTCCCACTGCTAAAGCAGACAGTTGCTCAGTAAGTATTCGAAGAAACTCTTTGGTGTTTGCCAAGGGCCGATAGAAATCCCTAATAATGAATAAGCAGGTGGAAGCAGTATAATAATGGTATAAGACTCCTTTTTATTGCTCTTGATGGATTTTTATATTCCTCAGGAATAGCAGAATTAAAAAAAATAATTTCTAATCCCTACAATTAAGAAATTTTAGTCACCAAATCCTGTTTCATTTTAATAGTTACAATTGTACCATTCATTTCTTTTATTTTTAATTTAAATCTTTATTGGTACATTATGAATACACATCATCATCGCATTCAACATTGAGTGTTTGCACCAGAATATGACATGACTTGATTCTCATTTTTCCCCTTTTCATCTGCCCTGCAGCCCCCCTATCCCCTATGTACATAATTTTTGTTTCCTTAATGTGACTCTACCATTAATTTCATTGCTGTCATACTGAAGTGCTCAAGGAAAGTCTTCTCTTCTGGACATTACTCACAGATTTGCCAGGCAGGGATTGTGTTTTCCATTTCTGCTGCCGTGGTCACACTTGGGCTGGCAAATATTATACTGAAGGGTGAGTTGAGGAGCCTCCAGTCGATTTGACTCTGAATTGCATGGTAACATCCCATGTTTATCCTGGGAATTATGAATTATTACAGGGTTTTACCTTTTCGGCATTAGGCTTATATCCAAAGAATCAATGAATACTAACTTTTGGGTTACCTAAACATGATGTATAATAATAATTATATGCTCACTTAGTATTGAAAACAACTAATTAGCTTTGATATTTTATCCCTTAAGAGGAATTGATATATTTTTCTTTTTCTCATAGTATCTGTGTGCTCAAATGTCACAAGCTTTCATTTTGGTTGGCAGGATTTATGATGATTGAATCTGTATTCCAGGCTGTCCTCTAGAATCTACACTGAAGATTAACACAACAGTAATATTATTTACTATGATAATTTCACACTTCAGTTATACTGTGAGAGTTAAAGGATTTTACCTTTGTTTTATAAGCAACTGAAATTCAATGGGAGGATAACTTCCACAGATTAGAATAACTAAGGAATATCTGTTCTGCGGTTTAATTTCATAATACTTATGCTAAAGAAAGTACTAATTTCACTAGATTATTTTATTTCTCATTTGTCAAGAGAAAAATTGAATTGATCAAGCCTCAATACAATTTAGAAACAATTATTCACATATACCATTTTTGTTGTCATGATGTAAATTAATTTTAACTAACTAAACATAAAATTGTACACTTTTCAGTAGATCAGCGCCACACCATAAAAAACACATGTATTTTGTAAATATCAGACATAAAGCAATGAGATAATTCTTATAAGAAGAGGAAAAGGTATTTCTGAATAAAGTACTCTATTATAAAAATTTTGACATTTCCACCTATGCATCCATTTTTATATTAATTTTTATGTAAGGTATTATACAGTAGAATTTGAAGAATATATTTAAAGCTAGAAATTGAGACTGTAAAACAAGACAAAAAAGATGTGAAAGAAGAATTTTATGCACTTAAAATTCATCACATTTATGATGCTTTTGATGAAGATCGCTAAGCGCCCATTTCAATGTATAGTTCAACTCTGTATCATTCTGATTGGTAAATGGGTTATGTTCACCACGCCACACAAAAGCACATACATGCACTATCATAATCGCATACGTCAACAGTTTTCAACCAAAATTTAGGTGTTAGGAAGATAAAATAGGATCTTGCATTCTGATGTAGCAAGAATAAATGGTTGCTATCTAGAAAATGAAAAACTTGCTATGCATTTTCCACTCTTAATGCATTACCCTGACAATGAGTATTTAAAGATCCATTTCCATGGATAAGGTACATTAAAATGTCATTATCTTTTTATTTGTCATTAGTTCTCAATATTATTGATAGCTAGTCTGTAAAATAATTACAAAAATGTGGACTAATAGTATCTAGCATTTATTCTTGGCAAAAGAATGTTGCAAATGTCTAACACCTAGAAGTGAGGAGAAAATTTTACATAAAAGTACATCCCTGACAGTATATATGTGTATATGGTATAAATTTAAATATGATCCAGAAATCTTCACAAATTCTCAGTAAAATATATTAAATATTGTTTCTTCTAGCAACAGACATGTTATAAATAATAGAAAAATTAAATACATATAATTTAAACACATCTATTTAGTGTGATCATGATGTGTATATAAAATGTACCACTAAAGAATTCAATTTAAAAAATATTGTAAAAATTTTTTAAATTATTTGTTTTTCATAGGTTAAAACTTTTCACCTACCTGTTATGTCAACAGTAGGAAAGGTGCTAGGAAACTAAAGCAGTTTAGCCTCTGTTATTTTCAGATGCATCATTTCATTATTTGGTTCACCATATATGTATTGTACAACCAAGAAGATTGTTTGGTCATATAGATACAGAACTATCTATCTAGATTCCCACAGTGCATGTGTTGAAAGGCATTCAGCAAGCAATTTGAAGTCAAAATATCTAAGTGAACTAACTTTACTTATTCCCCAATCCTTCCTTCATATCGTTTCTGCTGACACTTAACCGTCCAACTCTGACACTTCCCTATATCTGACATCATTTCTGTGTGTGCAGCTAAGTACTGAATCGTATGGGCAATAGTATAATGAAGTTAAATATGTTCCTTTCACTTCATCTAATTGCCAGCCATGCCAGAAGCTCTAATTTCTCATCACAGTTATTACAATTAGCATATTCATCGATACTCCCTCTTCTCAACTGCAGTCATCATGGATGTCTTCCCGTTCATTGCTTCAGAATTAAATCTAAATCAGTGACATGGACCAGAAGGTGAGTTGAGATCAGTTCTTCTCTACCCTTGCTCTTTTATATGTAATAATTTTCTCATTTATATTTTTCTTTCCAATGAAATTATTATTAAATTTGTTTTATTTTCTAATGATAGCATTTTGGCTCATTTTACTGGGCCTCTGGAAAAGATCATATGATAAATATATGTTTTTTCCCCTCTGTTATTCTTCCGGTCTGATGAATGGTATTAATTTGCTTAAAATTTAAATCAACCTTGCATATTTGGAATGAAATCTACTTTAGTTTGATGGATAATTAGTTTTTCCATAGTCGATCTTCAAAAATTTGGAAGGACAATAGATATACAAAAATGTTTACAAATTATTATTGCATAACTTCTGGGGTCTCACCGCTGGGTATGGCGGTGTCAGCCGGGCAGAGCAATGGGGTGACAGAGTTGAGGGGCTTAGGATGAGAAATAAGTAAAGACAGGACAGCGGGACTTGGAAGGGTTCACCAGTCAATACTGAATGAACGTCACATTTATTTAACAGCCTTCTTTTATACATTTCTTTAGTACTATCCTTGAGCCGCCCTTGAGCCGACTAGCTTTGTTCACGTGTACAAAAAAGAAAAAAGTTAGTGAAAGAACTGGTGGGCGGGGTGCACTGACAATATTCTTAATTAAATCTGGCATGAGGGTGTGTAAAGGTTCTTAGTTTAACCTGGAATAAGGGTGTGTCAAGGTTCTTAGTTTAATCTGAAATGAGGGTGTGTCAAGGTTCTTAGTTTAACTTGAAATGAGGGTGTATCAAGGTTCTTAGTTTAACCTGGAAAGGACAGTAATTATCCTTGAGGAAAGTAGACAATGTCAGGCTCTGATCCAGAAATCAGGCCAACTTTTTCTCTACTGCATGGGCAGCCATGACACCGTAGGAAACGGCTCCCAACACATAGCTCAGTAAATAATCAGAAGAAAAAGTACTGAGTACGGAACTATGACAAGAAATACACCAACTGCTGTTGATTTAATGATTATAATTCCCAACACCTAATTCACATGGTGAAACCCAGTCCTCAATGTGACAATATTTGTGGAGAGGACTTTGAGATGTAATTGAATCAGTGTAAAAGAGCACACTGATTCTGAGTGAAATTAATATGGCTATTATTATTGTGTAACAAGAATTTCCAAATTTAGTGTCTTAAAACAGTCATACTATGTTCAGTGGTTCTGAGAATCAGGAATTGAGAAAAGATAATGCAGAGATAGCTTAACTGTGTATGGTAGTAATGAGAACTTTAGCCATGAGGACTTCAGGGATGGTGGAGAATTCCATGGCTGGGCTTGGACTTATCTGAATGTTCTTTCACTATTTTATCTGGCTCATAGGTGTGGAGGACACAAATCCAGGAATGCCTAGATTACTGCCTTGACAAGTAGGCCTGCAGTGGGCTTAGTTTCTTCCTAACCTATGACCTTGGGGGATTCAGAGCTCCAACTCTGAGCACTTAAGTAAATTAAATGAGAAATCATCTCCTTTGGACACTAACTCAGAAGGTAGGAAGCATAATTTCTGATGGTTCTGTTCTAATTTTTGTATTCTCATATTCTCATATATGAGATAGCCATAAACACACAAAATTTTTAACAAAAATATAACATTTTGCAGTTCCAGAAAGGAAACAAAGCTTATGTCTATAGGTGGTGGGGATAGTAGGGAGGGGAGGGGTATGGGAAAAAATTAGAATTAAGCTGTGTTATGTACTGGTACAAATTGCCATTGTTGAGTGAAATCATGATGCATATATGTAATATATGAATAAAGATTTCAATTTTTAAAAAGATAACATTTTGTCATCTTCTTGAAAATTTATTTTTTCTACTTGTCATACACCTAGGTTAGAATGGTGTGGATTTGTTTCTGTTCAGTTTATGAGGGAGTTACAGCAGTCCCCATTTGTCCATGATTTCTGTTATCTGTATTGAACCTCAATTCAAAAATGTTAAATGGATAATTTCAGAAATAAACAATCCATAAGTGTTAAATGACACCTCATTCCAAACAGCATAAGGAAACATTGCAGATGCAGCCCTGATGTACCACAGATGTGAATCATTCTGTCCAATGTAGACACGCTATAGAAGCTGCTCAGCTCACAGTCAAATAGAAGTTGTCTTGATAATGACATTGCATGTTCCGGTATCATGTTGTTTATGTTCAAGTAGCCATTGTTGCATTTAATAGTGGCTCCAAAGTAGTGACACTAGCATTTTTATTGCAGTGCATTATATCATTCATTGTTAATCTCTTATTATGCCTAAATTTTCCTTCTTTTTTTTTTTTTTCCTGGAACTGAGGATTGAATTCAGGCAAGTCAGGCACAGCACCACTGAGCTACATCCCTGGCCTTCACTGTGCCTCATTTTACACGAAATTTCATGATAACTATTTCTGGAAAATATTTAGTATTTAGAGAGCTGGGTACTATCTATGATTTCAAACATCCATTTGGAATCTCTTTTTATCAGGAAACACTTCATGGAAACTTTATGACATAATTACAAACTGTAGCACGTGGCAGAATGAAAAACGAGAAATATAGTACAGATTAAAACTCAGACTTTTATTGGGTTTACACTTTCTTGAGGACTTATCTAAGGAAGTAATATTTAGCCATGGAAATCAGTGGCCCCTGAAATTATAAACCATTTATCTTACCACTAATCCTGAAATACCATAGGTATTTCATAGGAAGCATATCTCAAATCTAGAAGGAACCAGCTTCAGATAAATTCATTTCAGATCAGACCAGCGATTGATTGGCCACTAACCATTAGAGTATCATTTGACACACACATGTATTGGAATGGCATATAATCAAACGTTCTCTAAAAGCCTCCAAGAGTGTTTATTAACAAGGTGGATCTAGTTTGAGAAAATTGTGTTCATTTACTACATTCACAATCAGATATTCTCTAGCTCACCACTCTCAGATGATGTCACTGAGTTGGCCCTGGCATCTAGAGGTCACTTCGTATTTTCCATTTACTTAATAATGGAAATTGATCACTAGGTGACATCTGTGAAATCCAGTGATTTATTTCAGATGCCTTTCATGCTATACTACAAAAACACCATCTGAGAAACTCTGCCATCGTCATCACTTACACTGAGTGAATTCTAAGTTGTGAACATTTTTAAGATATGCAGAAGATAGTTTAGTTTTGTTCTTTTATCATTAAAAACTACAAAAAGTTGATGCTTGGTTTTCTCAAAGCCACATATCTTTGAAATGGCCAAATCAACATTCAAAAGGGGTTTTTTTTGTTTTGTTTTGTTCTCTCTTGTTTTGGCATTGTTGCAATAAATCTTGTGTGCTTGTATTACATTTGCTTTTTGTAAGTCTAAATCATTACTAAGATTGGCGCTGCTCTATCTTTCACTAATTCTATTATTTATGACAGAAATATTTTCCTGCCACATTCAAATAATAGGACATTATCCTTCAGAACTGCACTGCACTTAAATACTGCTTATGAATGGGCTACCAGGGAAGAATCTCCCCTGACAGAGTCACAGTATTGTGATTCTGCCACTGGGAACTTTCACTAGTATATCTGTGCAAACAAGGAAGACAAGAGTTCTGCAGCTTCCTGGCAGGGAGTTATTCCTAAACCAGTTACACAGAACGCTCCTAAGTTTACTTCAATGTAGAAACTGAGAGGATTTGTCTCTCCTATTTTTATCATAAAAATAATGAAATGGAAACAACCAAAATGTCCATCAGTTGCAGACCAGATAAAACTGAAAGTCAATACCTTTTTCTTTATAATCATCAAATATGTGAAGTTGCAGGACAAAATTCCCAATGTAATATGTGTAGGTGAGATATCAGTAGAAGAGAGAATAGAGGTAAAGTGGTCCAGAATTTAATGTAATAATGGTTAAGATCGGAGGCAGTAAGAACACTGTCCAGAACTGAAAACAACTCAATGGACCAATTTAACATCAAAACACTCAAAAAAGGAAAGATAGAAAAAGGTACCCTTCTCCACTGTTGGTGGGAGTGTAGACTCATACAACCCCTGTGGAAATCAGTGTGGAGATTCCTGAAAAAACTAGGATTAGAGGTTCCATTTGACCCTAGCATTCCTCTGTTAGGTATATACACAAAATAATTAAAAAGTTTATATCACAGTGACATGTATACCCATGTTCACAGCAGCTTAGTTTGTGATTACTAAATCTTGGAAACAACCAAAATGTCCATCAATTGGAGACCACATAAAGAAGATACGGTTCTTTTATAAAATGAAATATTATTCTGCCATTAAAAATGATAAGATTGAGGTCATTCATTCTCAAATGGATGTACCTTCAGGACATCCTCATAAGTGAAATAAATAGGTCAGAGATGTGTAATTATCATATCTTTTTCCTGGTTTCAGAAAATTAAGATGTAAATGAGTTCTAGTATATATAGTAGATACTGTGAAATAGAAAATATTTAAAAGGACATTGATATAGGAGTAAATAATGAGAGTAAAATAATGCAATAATAAAAAAAAGGAAACAAAGGCTTATGTATATAGGGATTGGGAGTTGTAGGGTGGGTGGGGGAATGGAAAAATGAGAATCAAGTAGTGTTATATATTGGTACAAACTCTCAATGTTGAATGTGATGATGATGTGTGTATATATAATGTACCAATAAAATTAGAATTAAAAAATAATTAAAACTTCTACTGTTTAGAACACATACACACACACACACACACACACACACACACACATACACACAGAAAAATAAAGAAACGTTACATAGATGTAGACTTTCTGTTTACAAAACTTAACTCGAGGTAGATTACAAACCTAAATACAAAACAGTTTCTAAT
>PVIR01018889.1:0-17307 GCA_004026965.1 Petromus typicus | reverse complement strand
TTTAAAAGAATCCGAATATATTTGATTTAGGAACCAAAAAGATATGATGATAATGATACTGAGCAAACATTTGTCATTAAAATAATAAAATAATAATTAAATGCCATGATATATTTATTGGAGTGACAAAAAAAAAAGCAAGCCTGATACTACTTAGTGCTGGTGAAGTTAGAAAGCAACATGAAATTCCCTTGTTAATAAGAACGCAAACTGCCATAGCCAATTGGATCAATTTGGAAGTACCTTTAAAAGCATAAAAAAAAAAAAAGTATCACCATCAGATTCAGCAGTCAAGTTCCCAATAATAAAAACAATCCACTGATTTGAAAACTACATCCCCATGGAAACTTTTGTGCAGTTGTTCAGAGTAACTTTATTCATAAAGGCTTGAAAGCTGGTACAAGAAGAAGACATCTGATGGATGACTGAGGAAATGAACGGTAATGTATTTGTAGAACAGAATGTTGTTCACTGGTGACAGGAAATGACCTGTTGACCCAGGAAAAGATATACAGGGCTACCGAATGTGTGGTGCTCAGTGAAAGATGGGACCATGGAGAGACTATGCATTGTATGTCAAAATCAGACGTGATGGAAAAATCAAAACCATAGCTACAGAAAACTGATGAATAGCTGGGGCTGAATGTTGAGTACACCAAAGCACAGAGTGATATTCAAGGCATGTAAACTCTTCTGTCACAGTGAATACAGGACACAGTACATTTGTCAACACACACAGCTTTATATACAGCACAGAGAAAGATCAGTAATGTTTGTAAATTTTAAAATTATTCAAGAAGCTGGGGGAATTTGATAATGGAATGCTGAATGTTTCGTAACATACATGTTATGAAACTATAACTTTTGTCATATTTTTGTATACTTCAGTTTAAATAAACTGATTGTAGTTCTTTTTCGTGCAATTGTCAACAAGTAAGTAGGTGTAGGAAGGTTGGTGGTACTTCTCATGAAGTTCTTTGAAATACAGCTTTTCTCCACTGTTACTTCTCAAACCTTAGAGAATAGCATTGTTCTTATGGCAAAATACGGCAATTAGAGTCAAAATTCAGGTAGCTAGTGAAAGAAGAGGCCTAGTAAATGGTACAGAGATGGGATCCTGATATAGTTTTAGGGATAGCTGTTGGAATTTGATACAGAGCATATCTATTTATGTTGATCTTTGGCATAGCTATAAATGAAGATGGAAAAAGTGATCTCTGTTCTGGGTGATTGTACTTGACAAAAACTATGATAAAGGAGAAAGCTAATGAGTCTTGCCATATCTATGTAAGATCCACATCTGTCTGCAATCCTAGTGAAGTAGTGAGTCCTATCACACCTTCATATAATCCAGAGCCAAATAACTCTTCTATAACTTGGTCTTTTCCACCTTGATAAATCATCATTGTCTTCATTCAGTTACATATTATGACTATGACACAGTACTCAATTATCTCTATATAATAATGAAAACATCTGCTTCTAGATTCCTTAAAAAATAATAAATAATAGCCACAAGGATTATCCTCATATTTTTAAAATGTGGTTTTTGTGGCTGAAACTTGATTTAATTTATTTTAAATTTCAATGTTTATTTTTACGTGTGGGTGGCAACTACAATACTAATGGTAGAGTTTTAAAATAAGTAATGCACTCATAACTAAGATCAGCCTAAATTTACTTCCCACCTTATGACAGACTCCTTAAGAATGGATTTAGCTACCTGATAAGAACAACATTAATATAATAAGAGTGGACACAAACTCATTCTCCCTTCCTTCTTTTCTATTTCCTCATCAAAATTTTAGCTTATTTTTTATTTTCCAGAAACTTAGATGCCTTTCATCTTTTTCAATTAAAATGAAAAATAAAGCATACAAAGAATTTGAGGTAGGGATTTAGCTCAGTGGTCCTGGAGCCTGCCTTGCAAGTGTAAGGGCTCAGGTTTAATTCCTGGTAGCCACATACAAGAATGCTGGGTGTGGAGACTCATGCCCAGCAGCAATCAGTACTACATACCACAGTGCTGGACATGGTGTCTCATGCCTGTAATCCCAGCACTTGGGAGGCAGAAGCAGGAGGATTGCTGTGAGTTCAAGGCTGAGCTCAAGGCCAGCCTGAACCACAAAAGCGAGACCCTGTCTAAACAAAACAAAACAAAACAAAAAATACAAAGAATTTTATTTGACTATATTAATTTGTAGAATGGTGTGGGATCATGTAAACATTAATCTAGGAAGTCATGTCAGGAAAATTATAGTTGTTTACAAGTCTGAAAGATAATGTATTTTCAAAGAATTCAAGGATTTCTATCATTTACTAAACCCACTCAACATATTGTATTACAAACACACTTTATGAATTTATCTACTTACTTCTATGAGGACACAGGTGCATATTCACTTGTAAAAAACATAAATTCAGCATGCCTTAACAAGAAATGAGGCACATGGCTGGAAAGTATTCATGAAAGGTGTTATTTCAAGGTATTTTATGAGAAAAAAGATGAAAAAAATTCATTTGATAGCAACAAAGAGATTTTAAAATTTAAAAGGATAGTGTTATATTCAGAAGGAAAAGGACAAAAATTGTATAGAGAAAAAGCAATTCATTGAAGTTTAGCAAACTTATGTATGTTCTACAATGTTCCTGCTTGATTTCATTTCTCCTTGCTATATTTTCTTCCAAAGCAATCTCCCTGTTAACTACATTTAGAAATTTGGTCTCTGCCCATCCTGCCCTTGTAGTTCCAGAACGTGGCTCCTGCTAGGAGAGAATTATGTGTATCTACATGTTGAACTACGGGCACAGCATCAAGTGAAAGCAATTGTGGCTTCAATTTATTAAGTTATTTCAAGCAAATTTCTGAGTGTGAAATATCTATCTTAAGAAAATTAGAGTTCCCCAAATGGAATCATTCAACTACCATGCATTTAGACTGAAATGATTCTTAGCTGGAAATACAAACATGGTGGGAAGATCAAAATGTGATAGCTACAGAGAGTAAGGAATAAGAAGAGATTGTTCATTTATTTGCTGTTGATTTTCCCAGAGAGTACATTAAGAATATAATTTTTATTTCTACAAGGAGATACACTATTGGATTCCATGCCAAAACTTTGCTTGTATGTACATTATTAACATTTTAATTTCTAGATATATAATTTTAAAAGTAATTCATCATAGTTATGGATATAACATTTAAGTTATGGGAGAACTATATACTCTAGAGATAATTCAAAAGTGAAAACACTAATAAAAAGACCAAGGATTTATAGAGGATTTACTAAAAACAACACATTCATTACCCTTTCACACAGAACGAAGGTCTTGTTCAGCTCAAAAATTGGAATAAGAACAAAGCTCCTTAAGTTTCTCAGGTATTGTATACATGGGGAAAATTGTTTGCTGTGAGGGTTTATTTGTGCTAAAGGAAAGATAGTATATGTTTAAATTAAACTAAAATTCCCCTGACTCATAATTTAGTATTTCATTTTGAGGTTATATTATCTAAAATTGTATCAAAGTGATCTATGGTAGATTTATCCTATAAAAATATAATAATGTTTCAGTAAAGACTATCATTATATTGTGAAAGATTTTAATATAGAATTATTTTGTATTTTCTTTTTTGAGACAGAGTCTGGCTTTGTGGTTAAGGCTGACCCTGAGCTCACTATGTAGCCCAGTTGAGCCTTGAACTCACCGCAATCCTCCTACCTCTGCCTTCTGAGTGCTGGGATTACAGGCATGAGCCACCACACATGGCACTATGGTATGTGGTATGAGGAATTGAATTTGGGACCTTGTTCTTGCCAGGTAGATGCCAGAACCACTTATATAAATCCCTGACCCATGAACACAGATTTCTTTTAAAGAAAAACGAAAAACAGAGCATTCAGAAATTCAGTCTTGGGCCGGGGACTTAGCTCAGTGGTTCTGGCATCTGTCTTGCAAGTACAGGGACCTGAGTTTGATCCCTGGTAACCACATACAATACTGGGTATGAAGACTCATGCCCAGCAGCAATCAGTACCACCTATCAAAGTGCTGGGTGTGGTGTCTCATGCCTCTAATCCCAGCACTCAGGAGGCAAAGGCAGGAGGATTGCTGTGATGTGAGTTTGAGGCTGAGCTCAGGGCCAGCCTGAACCACAAAGCTCAACCCTGTCTAAAAAAAAAACAAAAAAAGAAAAGAAAGAAATTCAGTCTCTAAAGTGGAGGGCAGGCAGAGTTTTCTATGGTAGCTATTAAAATAATTTCATGCAAAGATACGTGTGGTTTTAGAAAATGTCTCTTTTTCCATTGCTTTTTTAAAAGTCTGTCTTAACTGGGAAAATTAAAGTAACGATATAATTTCTAAAAGAAATACATCATTTGGTTTAGACAAAAAATAACAAATCAGATTTGAATAGTGTCTGCATATCATTTTCCGGAATTCATTTCCAAGCAAAGTTTAGAGGATTTTTGATATGTTTACTTTTAAACAATTTGTATTATTACTGGAAGTTTTGATCTAAGAAAACTCACTTGAGTTTTCATTATTGATGATGAGAATCTCATTACATTTCAGATAAAGCGTGGTGAGCTCTCAAACATGTACTGTCACAACTGTCACAATATTCTTGCTTTTCTTACCATCATTCAAGATCAAATTCAGTAATAAATCAAGTATTCCCTGAGAACGATAGATTTCATAAATGCTCAGATGAAAACAAAAATGATTTTGTCCTTAATGTTACACAAGAATTACCTATAGATATAACAATGGTGACCACACTAGATGGTACTAGCATTCATGATTACTGAACAACGGTATGTTTGTTATTTTAAAAAGCCAGAGAGAAATGTAATTATGGAAATAAATAACATTCCTTTAACAAAATAAGAATATATTATTTTCCATTAAATTTCCTAGTGATAATAATCCTTGGGTCTGTGGCTAATTGTTAAACTTTATTTAATTTTATTTTTTATTTTTTTGCTTTATTTGTTCTAAGTTGTGCTTACTTTGCTGGAGGGCATTTTAAGCTAAGCGAAAAGATAATAAATATGATTGGTGAATAAACAAAATGGCTTAAATTTGGCTTATTGCTACCATATTTATTTCTAAAATATAAAAAAAAATCAAAATTCTTGTGTAGTCATTCATCGCTTTGTGACAAATTACCACAAATTTAAATACTTACAAAGTGCACTTTGGAACCTCACAGTTGCTGGGCATGCAGAATCCGGCATAGATCAGCTGTGTCCAGCACGAAGCTGCAGTCAGACTGTTGGTGAGTACTGGCCTCATCTCTCCCAAGAAGGCCTGGCTGGAGGCCGGCAGGGAAGGCCACCCATGGCCATGTGGTCCATTTCCTGGGGAAGCACACTCCTTGTCGCTTGCTTTCTTCACAGTACATAGTAGAATCTTATATAACACACAATCTAACATTTATTTCTTTGCGGGATTCTACCACCCAGCAACAAGTCACTGATCCTCCCCTCGTTCCATAGGAGGAGCCCATACAGGTTGTGAACACCAGAAAGCAATATTACGAGATCCACCTCAGAGTCCTTTCACATCGGATGTTTTAAAAACTGATAACGGCTACTCATTTCCTACTTATAAAGTTCGAATCTGACGTAGGGTAATTTTTATTTCCTCATCCATGGCCATTCCAGTCCTTTGCCTAATTTTCACACACATGTCCCTATGCTCTTAAGACACTCTCAGATATCCCACTTGCATGAATAGTCTCCTTTCACTGATCTCAGATGACTTTTGATACAGAGTCATGGTGCTGCTTTTAGAATGAAGTGTGTGTTTTTGTTGACAGCTAATCTTTCAAACTATTCTACACTCGCTGGGTTTTTAAAATGTACTGAATTTTTACATGTATTCATACAAAATGAAGATATTTGGCTGACCTTTTCTTTCTTCTGGATCCAGGACCTATTGCAAACCAGGGAAATGGAGAATACAAAATAAAAGTAATAGAATGCACAGATGTCTAAATGAATGGGTATGTAGATGGTCTGATAGGAGAGGGATGTGTAGTCACTGAGTTTTTAAAGTTTTAAAGTCCTTTAATATTATGTTTATGTTTTAATTTTAATTATTGTAAAAGTATTAAGATTGCTATTAATCTAACCATGAACTCCTTTAGTAGTGATCATAT
Organism: Petromus typicus; assembly: GCA_004026965.1. Lineage (NCBI taxonomy): Eukaryota > Metazoa > Chordata > Mammalia > Rodentia > Petromuridae > Petromus > Petromus typicus. The sequence continues at coordinate 11,144 of PVIR01018889.1, read as the reverse complement.
TAGTATTCATTTAGCTATATTTTATGTTTTGAAAGACTCAAATTCTTCTTCCCTAACAATTTGTTGCTTCTTTTTGAAAAACAATATGAAAATTAAAAGTAATTGATTTCTTTTAGGTGAGATATTGAAGATGTTTCCCAAGGGAATAGTTAAGTAGAATATTTACCATAGTCCACTGGCATCCACAGAGGACAACATATAATGACTTATTGTGTAAAGACAGTGAGTCCACAGGCTTGGAAGCTCCACATGGTCTTTATGCTTAGATTAGAAAGATGTATATGCAGGAATGCCTGGTATTTGGGACACTTTGACAGAATTCTGGATATGGTATAGACAAACACTGATGTTATTAACTTCTAATTATATAATATCATCACACATCCTAAAAATTTTCCTTCTATCCTTTGGGAATCCTCAGCTTTGAGCAGAACCCATAAAATGATAGCTAGCCTTTATTTTCACCTCACAAACACTTCTTGAATTTTATAAAAGTGATCAAACCCTGATCACTGCTTTTAATAAATTTATAATCTAGAAAAGCTTTTTGATCACTGATTCTTGATAGTCTGAATGGCAACTTCCTATAATACAAAGGCTAAGAATTTAAAGCACAAAAAGAGTTAAAATATAAGGGCTGGCACATTGCTAATGTTTAGGAGCCATGCATGTATTAATGGTACATGTATTTTAATGTATCTCTAAGGAGATATGCATCTTATCCTCCATCATAGGTATCATACCCAAAGTCTAGATAACCCCAACATTTCAAGTTTTAACCAGGCTCCCTTGTATGATTTAAGAATGAAATAAGTCAATACTATATGAAATTACAGACTATATTTGTAACTATCTCTAAAAATATTCTGGAATATTCCAGCAGAGATGACTAGAATGTCACACTAGTTTGTAGAACTATTTGTGGAGCTGAATGAAGGTCACAGTTTGAATGGGAAAGCTCTTGTGTTTACAATTTCTTGTGGCTCCTTAAGAAAGAAGGAAAAAAAAATAAACTCAAGGATATTATTGGTAGCCTCAGAAGGGTACAGTTTGCTCCCTTGGAAGGAGATTAAAGATATTCTGATTTAAAAGGCAAGTAGCAATTAAGAAGCATGTTATTAGACAACTCTGAGATTAATGATAGCCTTAGCAGGTAATATACAAAGCTTTCAAGTAATGGAAGTTCTACTATATCCTTGAAGGGACTGTGAGAGCTACTCAGGGAATTTAGTTTCAAGGATATTCAGAATCTCAGATTTAGTGTTCCCATTTAGACCACTGCATATGAAATCAGACCATGGAGTAAATGATGGGATTCTTTAATTGGGATTCAGAAACTACACAAATCACATAGTGAACAGCAATCAAATCATAACCACTTGACTATTAAGAATTCAACTTGTACTTCTTTTGTTTCCATACAAGTGAGTGTTAGTACAATGTTTCTCTCTGTTCTTAAAATTTTTGAAGAACTTAAACACTTTTTTGGTGGGGTTGTTTCTCTTGATGCTGATATTTAAGATGTTAACTAATTCACTTAAAAACAACACTAAATAGAACATATTTAAAAGGAAAGAGGGTGTAGGAGTAAATAACAAGGGGAAAAATAATGTGACAGTAGTAAATAAAAAAGGAAACAAAGCTTATGTATATAGGGGTGGGGTGAAAGGGGAAAAATGAGAATCAAGTCATGTCATATCCTGGTACAAACTCAGTGTTGAATGTGATGATGATGTGTATTCATAATATACAAATACACATTTGAACTAAAAAAATTAAATAAATAACAACAAGCCCAGAACACACTAACCTCAACAACATACTTCAATTAAAATAGTTATTTAAGTAAATTTGTATTGAAAACAATGGCTTTGTTTTGCATTTGAAGAAGTGCTCTAATTTCTGGCTTAAAAAGCCACAATCTCAGTCAGGGTAATATTTCCCCAGGCTGGAAAATGGTGACTAAAGATACCAAGTCTTAATAATCCTCGAACCTGTAAATGTCATGGAATAAAGTAGAGGGGTCTTCAGTAACATGATTACTATGGAAAGATTATCCTGGAATAATAGAATGAACCCTGATTGGAATCCGAGATGTCGTGGGACAGAAGTTTCAGAGAGATCTGGATTGTGTGAGCAAGAGGATATTGCAGGATCACACCGACAGAGATCTGAAGGACGCACAAGCCCAAGGCATGAAACCAGGAACTCCAAAAGCAGGAAATTCAACTTCCTTCAGACTGCCAGAGTGAGGTGACTTATTTTAGCTGCAGGCTAAAAGCTGACAGTTGTCACCTATAGATTTTACTGTCTGAAGTCCTCTGTCCTCTAAGAGATCTAAGGAAGAGTGCACAGAATCAGACACACATGCTGAAAACAAACTTAGGAAAAATGGTGACCCTTCTATCTGCTTATTTGTACTAGCCTAGGCTGACTCACTTATGAATCTATTTTTCACAATAATCATAGAATCTGAGTATTTCTATCACACTCGAAAATGAGGAAATTGAGAATTTGGAAGTGAAGAAAACTAGCACGAAAATATATATCTGGAAATCAAGTCTAGTTTGACTAGGCTGCCAAGTTTTAATCATTTTTTTTTTTTTTTTAGGTTTTTTTGATACAGGGTCTCACTTTGTGGTTCAGGCTGGCCCTGAGCTCAGCCTAAAACTCACATCAAAGCAATCCTCCTGCCTCTGCCTCCCGAGTGCTGGGATGACAGGCGTGAGCCACCACGCCCAGCGCTGTGGTATGTGGTACTGATTGCTGCTGGGCGTGAGTCTCCACACCCAGTATGGTATGTGGTTACTGGGGAATCGAACCCGGGCCCTTGCGCTTGCAAGACAGACACCGGAACCACTGAGCTAACTCCCCGGCCCTAATCATTTTTTAAATTTAAGTTCCTTTGTTAATTTTGGGTTTACATTATGATCCCATTTCATCACTGAGGATTTGTACCTGTCCCTGTTATGTCTTAGTTCTTATATTTTCCCCATTCACTCTATCTCCTTCCCACTCCTCCACTCCACCCCCTTTCCACAAGCATTGTTTCTATTTTTTCTCCTATTTTCTCTTTCCCTTCTTTCCTTTCCCCCACTCCACTTTTCCCTTTCCTCCATGGACCCTTTCTTCTTATTCCATATTTGGTATTTTATAGTGTAATGAAGGACTTGGTGATGACCATTCTATACTCAGTCACTGAACATGTGACTTAATCTTAGTTTGTTTCCATGTACTTTAAATTTTCTTTTTTCTTCTGAGAAAATAACACTTTCATTTTGTAAATATTGTGATTTTATTCTGAAAGAAAGAGATCCTATGACTAAAAAAACACAGTAGAAGTTAAATCTAAAATCATTATACATCTAAACTCATTTGATACAAACAGTCCTAGAAGAAAGTTAGTGTGAGTTGTACTAATATTATGATTTTCTCAAAAGCACAGACTGTGAATTTGATTTTCCTCTGCTCTCAAGATGTTTCACAAGCAATCATTTTCAATGTCCAGCCACATGAACTTAGAACACGTGATACAGAATTACCCAAACGTTTGGAATTTAGACATAAAATAAAATTATTATGGAATTTCATTTTGTTACCAAATTAATCTTCTGAAGTTGCACTTACTCTAAGATTTACTGAGCTTTGAGTGAAGAAAGTAAAAATTAAAATCTAAAAACTGAAAAAAGAAATCAGAATAATTCCCAACTCCAATTCATCCTTCTTCCAAAAATCCCTCAAAAACGTATCAATTTAAGTAACTAAAAGCTAATTTAATTTTCTTTAGGTAATATAAAAATAAGACAAATAACCTCACTTATTACAGCTATGTGTTAGAATTTCATATTGCTGGGTGTTCTCAAAGCATGTGCATGTGTGTATGCATGTGTGTGTGCCATGTGTGCATATGTGTGTGTATGTGTGTATGTTAATTTTCACTTATGTTTATATGTCATGGCATAGTGATACTAATTTCTTGAGCACCTATGACTAAGTAAAGATTTCATTTAGAGATTTATTTGCCTTTGGTCCTTTCACAGGTTTTAAAGAAATGGAAGAAGAACTTTGGCTCTTAGAGCCCCTCTTTGGCAGAGATGCCACCAAATGTCTATACATCTTGAAGGCTAACATGAAATTATTTTGTGTGATTATGCAATTTAGCTACATTTGTGGTGCTAATTTATCTAGAAGCATCTTTAAATGAGTTTATTATAAAAAAATTCATAGGCTTTGCTAAAAGCCAAATTAAGCTTTGTAACAACACAAAACATTATCCATAAGTACCAGCAAACATGACAATACCAAGTGATGTGTGGAAAGGCACATAATGTGAAATTCATTCACTAAATTCTAGCTATTATTTTAGTTGAGTTCTGAATAGAAATGTGTTGCTGGTGGATCTGTTAACTTTCTCTGTTGGGAGTCAAATTGCTTTTTATCACTGAACACCCCTTAGGTGAGGTGTCATGAGCCTGCACTTATTAACAAGTCAAGATGCCAATGTTTGCGACTGTTTGGTAGAGAGGTAACAAAGTGCATGAATCTCCCCTGAAATTATAAAGCACAGAATTTAAGAATGAAATCATTCACTGTGAGTATCAATGAAAAATATAATCAAACATCATTTGATCAGAAATCAATAATGTTCAAAATTCATCCTGAAAGCAATTGGTATATTGAAGATGTAAATATTAGAGCCACTAATAATGAAAGAAGATAAAAAACATAATTAAACATAGCTTTGCAGAGGAAGGAATTTTTATTATAATTTTCCTTGTTTGAATCTGGCCAATTTTGGTAAGTATAGTTATATATACACCTTTAGTATAATGAACTTCCTGGTAAAATTTAAATACGATGGGAAAATGAAAGCTTTTATGATCTCATATCCTTCTTTCAAAATATCCAAAAGTTTTACTGGCTGAGATGTGAGTCAATCACAGCCATGTCCTTGGCCCTGCTATTGGTCTTACAACCATTTTTAGCAACAGAAAGATTCTCTGACTCTTCTGTAAGTTTTAGTCAAAAGCTTAGTCACTAAACACTAGTCTTTACTTAAAAGATGTAGAAACTTTAAAGTCCTAGAAACATAAAAGTTAATTCATAAGTAAGCCAGTAGGAATATAAAAACCACAAGTTTATATATGGAATTTCAAGAATATGCTCCATTATTAAAATAGAAGAAAAGTTTAGTAAATTGGGGCTTTATTAGATTAGACTCTAATCAACTTTTTAAGTTCAAATCTTAGTGTTCCTAATGCTTTAAAAGCATGTGAGAGGAGATATTTCTAAAGGTAGTGAAACAAATTTAAAACATTCTTTTAAAAAAATTCCTTTTAGATGAAATCTAATAATTTATATTCATATCATTATAGATAAATTAATACCCTATTGATGAGTAATGGCAAAGAAGAAACTTTAAAAACTTGGTAATAATTGTCACATAAGAACGCTACGAGGGTATCCCCATCATTTACATAGCAGATTTATTGTGTAGATAAATTTATATGCATTTAGATTTCTCTACAAAAGAAATATTTTAGATGGCATAATTGAGTTTTATGTGAATGATCTGGGGAAACTACCTTAAAACCAGGGTCACTTAAGCTACTGTAGCCTTTCTTTTTGTGTGTGATTTGTGCTATGTACTATTTTAGAAGAATTAAATGAAGATTCTAGGAAACAGTATCCAGAAAGAGTTTAGAATGCCAGCATCCAGTAACATAAGTAGTGATTGCAAGGGTGTCACAGCAATTCAAGTTTGATATAATATTCTATAAAAGATTTAAATATTTTAATTCACAAACTGCGAGAAAGTCATATATTTGAATACTCACCCAGTCAACAATATTTTATAAATTCAAAGTGATTTATCTGATGATGTCACATATGTGAAGTCAAACTAACTACAGAAGAAATAGAATACTTACTTCAGGCAAGAAGAATCAGAAAGCTGTGTGAAAGACATGAATTTGGCCAAGAAGTTCAAGTAGATTTTAATATACCAAATGGTTAGGAATTCTAGGCCAGAAGTCAGGTGTATCATAATTACAAGAGCCAGAAAACTCAAAATGGTACCAGCCATCACACTTATTATTTACCTTGAAGTGACATTTGATTAGAATGCCTAGTAACTTTTTTTCCTAAAACATAATCTCCTTTTAGCACTTTAACATCTGCTCCAGTTTCCATTTGGGGCCTTAGAAAACATCATCTGCTATAATAATTTAATTTTGGTGTGCTTATCACATGGAATACTACCTTTAATATGAGAAGTCTTAAATAAAATTGATTAGAAGCCTTTGCTTTGGTATCAGCTCCTGCACCAAGTCCTGTAGACCAAACTAAAAACAATAACACACTAAAATGTCTCAAAGCCAAATCAAGGCTAAATTGTTTATCTTAATCTCCTACAAATCCAGGGAGAAATGACAATACAATCCCTAGATAGGCCAGATGTAATTTGCCTAAGAAAGTCTGCTTTAACCTCTCTGAAAACAGTAACCTGAAGTAGCCTCTGCTATTTGTATTGTACTATTTCTTGGTTCCTGCACAATATTCCCTATAAAACCAGTTTTTCTGTGATGGTTAGTGCAGCACTTTCTTCCTTTTTTAAATAAATCTGATGTTATAAATAACTTACTTATGTTGCTTTGATTCTTGTGTTGATGTGAGAGGCAATCATAAATAATGCTAATAAAAGAAAAAAATCTATTGCTTAAGAGGTAGATATACTAGATCCCACTATTATGTTGTGTAGGGTACTGAAATATTGATTATGCCCATCCCAGGCTCTAGGTAGTGCAGCATGTGGTGAGTTAATGCCTCAAATGGCTTGGTTTGAGAACTGAGTCTGGCTAAAGCCCATGCGGTGAGGGCAGAGTGACTTAACACCAAATTCCATTCCCACAATTAAAAAAACCTTCTTCACTAGAAGGACAGAATGCTAATTAAATATTGTATTTTGTCTACTCTGTTCCTAATTCGAATGTTTTGTCTTGCCCCTTACAAGCCTTGCTGGCATTAGTATCCAGAGTAACTATATGACTGCATGTCCTCACACTTAGTTTGCCATGAGCAGCTTTGACTTCAGTTGATTACCAATAATATCCGTGGCTTGGACTGACCATTGCCTTTGCTAGTTGCACCAAAATAGATCATACTGGCTCCCTGTTTTCTTTGTATCTGTAGTTCTGTTTTTTAATTTTCTCAGCTTTATGCTGTAAGCTCAAGCAGGAGATTGGAACCTATTGCAGAAGTCTCTAATAGTGTTATCCATTTAGTATAACAAATTTCTGCATCTATCTAATCTATCTATCTATCTATCTATCTATCCATCCATCTATTTATGATTACATGAATAAGAATATGCATATACAATAAAAGAAATATCAAGTAGTATTCTGCTGTAATAAAATGATAAAATAGAAGTAAAAAAGAATAAATTTGTATAACAATCTTTCCTACTACTGAAGTCAGTTAATTTATTATTATTAATTTTTGGTATTCAAAATTGAATTCAGGACCTTGCCTTTGGCAGACAGGAACTATGCCTCTGAGCTACATCTCTGGCCCTGAAATCAATAATTTATAATGTTAGAACTCAAATAACTTGTGTGTGTATAAAAATGTAAACTCCTATAGATAATGAAAGCCTTAAAACATCTTTGCTATAGAAAATATGTTGGAATGTTTAAGGAATAGTTACTGAAAGGGACATAAACAAGACAACAATACAACTTTCTAATGGCATCCACAATTTCTGACAGCCTTTCAGGCAGGAATCATTCATGACTGAACAATTGGAAAAACAAACCTCAAAAATAAGGTCAAGTAAATTAAAAATAATATTTAAAATGTTGTAATGATGTCAACATATACGTTCAGAGAAAAAAAACTTTAAGTTTTTGTGTGTAAAAATTACAAAAAGAGTTGGGAAAATATAAAGAATAAGTTAATATTTCTGCTTTGGATGTATATATAAAAATAGATGTTGGATAAATTTAATCTTTATTTTTTGTTTAAATTACTACATTTTTGCTCAAATCTTGAAGAATCAATATGAAAGAAATGAAAAAATAACAAGCACTAGACATATAAGCTACTTTTAACATTCAGGGTAATGTCTTTACAAAACATAAAATCAGTAGAGGACTACTTTATCATTTGAAAAGTTCTGGATCAAAGATATTTAGATTTTCTGTGAATTTAGTGGTAAATCAAGGGGTTCATTTTGATGTCTTAATTCAAGATAAGAGTGGAATATAAAGTTACACTGAATCTCTTTGGAATATTTTCCTGTTGTTCTTGCTATACTTCACTGCAGTGGATGAAAAAAAAAAAATGATTTCAGAAGAGGCATGAGCAGTAATGGAGAACAGATGACCGTCAATGAAATCCTGGCCTCATATCTTTTTTCTGGAGAAAGTTGTGTGGACACACACTCATATTTTTGCCATTTTCCTCCAAACCATCATCACATTCATGAGTGATGGGAGGTTGTATATCTCTTAGTTATGCTACGGGCCAGGAAGTCCTTGTTCCTGGGAGCCCAGTGGTTATTATTTTTCAATACAAAGAAAGAGATGAATAAGAATAAAAATTTTACTATATTATTACCATGTTTTCTAATATTAAAAAAACTAATGAAAGAACATATTCATGTAATTTTAAAGTTTATTACTCCTAGTACTTTCTGATTAAAATACTAAATAATTTTATCCAGACTTTGAGAAAGCTCTAAGCAAGATTTACTGTTATGTTGAAATTCATAATGCAACTGCTATCCCTTTACTATTCATGACTCTGCTAATCAGCAGTCTCTTCACTCATTCATGAGTGAATGAATAACCCCTTCTTCCAACTGCAAGAGCATTTCACGTAATGTCACATGATGTACTGAGTTATAATGGGCTCCTTATGTATCACTTATCCTACATGAAGACAGAGCTGCATACCTGTACTCCCTCTCATAGCTAAGGCCATTGTTGGACAGCTGCTCATCAGTTCTCCAGATGACCTCAGGTTTGAGTTAGCTCATCCAAGATCAGCACAGCTGCGCGCTACTCAGAAGTCACACAACTGGTTTACAGACCATGGGAAGATAAAGCCCTACTGACTCATGGCCCACAGTTTTGTCAATATTTGTGCTGTATCTTGCATATGGATTGATCCCTCTGAAGAACGCTGAAGTGCAACTGCCAGCATGAAAGTGTGGCAGGTAAGGCCTTGAAGAGGTGAGTATGTCATTGAGAAGAACTAATGCTTCTCCTGAGGGAATGAATCCTCATTCTCCTTAAGGTGGATTGGTTTCTCCGAGATAGATTACTGCTGTGGAACAAGGCTGTCCTTTGTGTATTTACCTCACTGGTAAGATGCCTTTTTCTTCTGAATGTTACCAAAGGATGATACACACATGGCCTTGAGATCTTAGGTGAGCCAGGCTTCATAAACAGAAACCCAAATGAACTTCTTTTCTTTTAAAAAAATCACTCATCAATATATGAAAAGCATTATTTCTATTATAGCAACAGAAAATAGGCAATTACAATTGTTTTGCATACATAAATACCTAGTATAGTAGTTAACTGTTTCTAAATTGTATCAATACTTTAACCAGATGTTGTGGTGTACTCCTATAATACCAACATTTCGGAGGAGGAGGCAAGAGGGTTAATAATTCAAAGTCAATCACACAGTGAGTCTTTGTCTCAGAGGTAGAAATCAAATTCAACCAAAACAAGAAGAAAAATTTAGGTTATATTTGCATGAGAGTTACAAATGATAATTCCTCTTGTCCTCTTGCTCTTGGTATACAGAGTAACTTTGTTAGAGCCAATGATTGATCAGCCATGATTCTTTTTTTTTTTTTTTTTTTTTTTAGGTTTTTGGAGACAGGGTCTCGCTTTTTTGTGGTTCAGGCTGGCCCTGAGCTCAGCCTCAAACTCACATCACAATCCTCCTGCCTCTGCCTCCCGAGTGCTGGGATTACAGGCGTGAGCCACCATGCCCGGCACTGTGGTATGTGGTACTGGTTGCTGCTGGGTGTGAGTCTCCACACCCAGTATTGTTATGTGGTAACCGGGGAATCGAACCCGGGTCCTTCCGCTTGCGAGACAGGCGCCGGAACCACTGAGCTAACTCCCCGGCCCTCAGCCATGATTCTTTAATCACTAACAGTAATCACCCCTTTCATGCTAGTCTCAATCAAGTTTCTTCCAAAGGTGCTAAAGATGGTCTTTATGTTATTATTCAGATGTTTTATTTTCTCAGCTTCTCTAAGGAAATATTTGTCAAATGATTTACACCATAAAGGCTGCCTGCTCTGTTCAGAATCAAAAAGCTCCTGAAGTCTCAACAGTGAATAACACTGGATCTTTGATCTGAATTTGGGGATGTGTGGTTTTTATTTTTCCACTCTAGCCTGATGTTGTACACTCTGGAATGGGGGAGGGGGGATGTAAATACCTCAGCTATTTACGAAGAGTTGAACAATTTACTTCTATTCTCTAAAATACAATGTATAATGTGAATAAATGTATATAGTTTCACTGATTTATACATATGAGTCTTTGATATAATCCATATTACGGATTATTTGAAAAATATGTTCAAATGAGACATGTAAAATATTTTTATACATATTGAAAGTTCAACAAATGTTTGTTAGTATAAGTAAGTAATTATATTTAAATATGATAAATGTCTTACTAGAGATGTGCAAAATTTATTGTGGAAGTGAGTACAAGCTAAGGTTTTCTCCATTGGCAGGTTAGATAAAACAGCCAGAAAAACATGAAATTCTACTGAGAAATTAGAGAATGAAAAAAAATCTGGAAAATCCAGGACAGACAATTTAGGCGAAAATGTTAGAATAAAAATAGCCAGAAAAAAATCACTGTGGATTAAAAGCAATATTTTGTACTACAACATAGTGTTCATACGGATGAGGGAGTAGAGATCATTCTATTATTCTGAAATTGGGAAGGTAGAAAATAAATAAGATTAACTTCTACTCTGGAAGTTCGAGAGATTGAACTCAGACTCTAGTGCTTGTAAGGTAGTCACGGAGTGTCCGTAGTCTTAAGCAGTGAAATATTGTGCAAAATTTTAAATCACAGGTTTACCTGATGAGTTTTTAAAAT
>PVIR01018888.1:0-24300 GCA_004026965.1 Petromus typicus | reverse complement strand
CCCCCGAACTCCCAGGGAGCGCCTATTTCCTGGGTCTCCTTGCTTTCTAGAGAGAGAGCCCCTACATGCTTCAGAGGCCTTCACGTGTTAATACGCTGTGAAGAATGATGCCATGGGAGACTGTGTGAGGAACAGAGAAGCAGTACCGTGACCAGGAGGAGAGCAGCGTGGGAGCGTCCTCAGAGATCACCCTAGGGTGGAGCCACAGCCCGACCTCAAGGGGGAGCCCAGTGTAAGTCACACCTCTGATTCCCATTGGGAGACCCAGGGTCAGGGCTTTTGCGTCCTAGTGCTGGTGCTTATTGGTCACTGGGTGCTCCAGAAGAACTGAATCCTCATGATTTCAGGTGTGTGTGTGTGTGTGTGTGTGTGTGTGTGTGTGTGTGTGTACTCTCTTGGGGGCCTGGGTGCTGGACTCACTCCCATGGGTCTAGGTGGAGCACCAGTGTTGCCAAATCAATACTTTTTGTGTGGCTTGTCCCAGTGCCTACAGTGCCTGGCACATGCAGAGATGCAACACCTTGTTTTTTACGTGAATGAAGAGCACATTTCATGCTTCATGTCACCGACCTGTTTGTGATATTTTATACCCTTTGCATCTTCCTCGTTGGCAGCCTCTCTTCCACTGGCTCTTGGGCCTCCCTCTCAGATGTGCCATCCTGCCTGCTCCTCATTCTGCCTTCTCTCTTGGCTCCATCGTTCCCTGCCCCACTTAGTGTGCTGATGTCCTCTGCGTCACATCTGGCTTTAAATCCTTAAACAGGTAATAGCTCAACATTGGGTCAATGAGCTCTGATTTTTAGCATAGGGAAAATAAAGCTTATAAACCTTGCAGCTTTTTGAAAACTCTTCATGACCATGAGACACTACATTAAAATAATCCTAGGCGTGCTCAGCACCTGCTAACTGATGGAACGGATACACAAATGAATATCCTAATAACTTTCAGGGTAGAAACTTGCCATTTTGCTTAATATTGGACCTAATTGAGAAAGGTTCACACAAATATCAATAGGAACAATCTTCTGATTTCTGAATATACTCATGTACTTCTACATTTTAGTTTTGTGTATGCATGCATGTACATACGAACATACACTCCTTATGCAGACTCTCTCTCATATATGCAGGTCCAGTTCCTCAGGTTTTCTGCTGTTTACATAATCAGACACCAGAAAGAAGTTTTGCAGACAACAGAGGAGTTGAGGCAGCTTTGGCTGCCATTTTGACACTGTACTCCAGTGAAGTTTCATTTTCATGTCTGTTTTTCTTTAGTCCAAGGCTGTCACACACCCCTCCTTTCTCTGCACAGCTGGCATTCTCTGCCTACAAGGGTTCTGTCAGCTGCTTTGATGGCCTCCTGTCAACATTAGTATGCTGTGGGCCAAGGCTTTCTAGTCTTCCTGGAAAGCCCTGCTATCTTATCATGTGGATGCAGGGTGTTTTTTTCACCTTTTTCCCAGTGATTACTTTGCTTCCATTTTAAGGTGTGATTGAATTCTCTACAAGCCTCTCCATGGATGAACGTTTTTTAAGTGCTTCAGATCCTCCATTTGTCAGACTGCACTTTTAGGTGGGCTCTGGATTCCTTCTACCACCTAAGCACCTCTGGGCTCTCGGTCTCTCTCCTTGACATGCACAAACACCCCATGTATCCTATCACTGCCTTCCCCCAGGCCCTGCCCCATCTTTGAGAATACTGAGGGAAAAGGTGGATTTCTTTCATGTGTGTCCATGTGGTGGTTAATTTTATGTGTCAGCTGGACTGAGGCAAAGGATGCTCAGATAGCAGGTAGGAATTTTTTTCTGAGTGTGTCTAGGTGTTTCTGGAAGATATCAGCATTTGGAATGGTGCACAGAGGAATGAGTATCATTATCAATATGATTATGGACCACATTCAATCCATTGAGAGACTGCATAGAACAAAAAGGCAGAGGAACTGTGAGTTCTTTCTCTGCATCCATCCATCCATCTATCCATCCATGTATCCTTCCACCCGATGACCTCTGTTTCTCTGAAGAACTTTGACTTATACAGCTAATGGCTTGACCCATAATTAGCCTATGATGTAGTCCATTTTGATCTCTCTAAGAGGATACCTGAGATCGGGTCAATTATCAGCAACAGATGTTTATCAGGCTCACAGTTCTGGGGGATTGGTAGTCCAAAGCATGGTGTCTATAACTGTTGAGGGTGTTTAGGTTGTGGCATAACATGACAGAAAGACACATGAGTATCATGAGACCAAGAGAGTGGTCAGGAAGGGACCAAACTTAGAACAATGCCATCCTTATGGTGACTGGCCCGCTCCTGTGATAATCACATCAAGCCATTCAGGAAGCCTTTGAATCACTTCTTACAGGTCTCACTTTGAAAACTGTGATAGTGGCAGAGAGAATATTCAATCCCAGCTTCTCTGCTGTTGGGTCTGGTTCCACCTTAGGTCTCAGTGCTAGTTACTGATGACCTGGGTACTTAAGAGGAATACTTCCCTCCATTAGTACAGTGCTGTCCAGAGACAGCATGTTTGGGGGTCAGTGGGTGAGGAAGCTCATGTCTCCATCCAGGGCACTGCACACTGCCCATCGTTCACCTTGTCTTAGCATCACCAATGTGATACTGAAATCCTGGGGCTACCAAGAATTATATCTTGGCAATTATAGAATGAAAAATATGTTTTCTCCATTTTTTTGTGGTACTGGAGATTGAACCCAAGGTCTTTGCACTGAGTTACATCTCTAGCATTTTTAAAGTTTTGACATAAGGTCTTGTTAAATTATTAAATTGCACAGGATGGGCTTAAAATGTCTTGAGACTCTTTCCCAGAGTGATATTTGGACAGCACTGAAAGTTATCTCCTAGATCATGTCTCCTTGGAGGCTTCTTTTGGGTTCTGAATTATAAGTTTCTTCCCAGAAACCCTTGTCCTCTTTCCTCAGAGTGGAGCTCAGAGCCCCCATAGCTTCCTAGTGGGCTGTCCCAAGGAAAACTTAAATCCTTTACTTCTAAGAGTAGTTTTTGTGTCAACTGCTCTGTCATACAACATGATCTTCACTTTCATAGCCAAAATGCTTACCAAGATATCTTACGGAACAAAAGAACAGACTTCCCTGCTTCTTTGAATTTTACTGCTGCCCTCAGGCCTTGCAAGTGATTACAGTTAGTTCCTGTATTTAATATCAGCAACATATTTTTTTTCTTGTGATATGTAAATCTCTACTTAAAATTCATTTCAATTTTCATTTCCAAATATTTTGTCATATTGGCCCATTAAAATAGGATACTTGGAATGCAGTAATTCAAGGCCATTTCAGTTACAACTGGCTTTCTAATTCATAAATATAATAATAATTATTATAATTATTAGTGACAAAAATATTAAAATATTAATTCCTAGCATGTGACTGTTATAAATATCCCTGATAATTCACAATTTGTAATTATTATCCAAGAAAATACTCTTTAAAGTTCCACACCTAGGCTGGTATTTAACTCTTTAGATGTGCCAAGGAGGGGTAGTCAACATTTGGATCGGCCTTCCTCAGCTGCTGTGATTCAGAAATGCTCTGCTACATTTTTGTTTTTTCAGCACTGGAGATTGAACTCTGCTATGTATTTTTTAATATTGTTGTTCATATACATCTATCATTTAGTGAAGAATTGGAAATAAAATCAGTCAAGCTTCTAATTACTTGGAATGCATGAGTCCAAGAATTAATTTATTTTAGTTACTAAATTGGCTTAATCAAACAGACACATGGATAACAGAATTATATCCTAAATGTTGAGACTGTGTGTTCAGGGAACTGAAAAACTAACTGGGCAGACAGGACCATCCCCAGAATGCACTTGTTTGTCCAGATCTTATGCTCGGCTTGGGCTGATGGTGGCGATGGTTTTTGACTGATAATTTGCACAGTCTGATTCTTAGGCTTCTTTGCATCTGGCTAGCATTTTGTGTGGTTCACTTGTACTTCAGTTGCAGTTTATATTTCTCAGGGTCTCCAGTAGTTTCCTGTCCCCACTCTTTTGACTTTGTCTGGATGACCTTCCTGGATTAACATGAAACCTGATGTTCCACCTGGTGTGTGTCAGAGGCAGAACTGTGTAGAGCAAGGAAGAGCCAAAGCAAACATCTTAAGCATAATGTTTTAGGTACTGGATGGGAAAGCTTGAGGAAGGGTGGGCTCTTTTGAAAGGTGATTGGTGGTTTTGGGTAGGAAGGCACTGTGAAAGGCTGGAAGTCTTTCCCAATCTTTTTTATTGCCAGGGCCATCTTTATTCATCAAAGGACTTTGTTCATACCATTAGGACCCCACTGCTCCTCCAGCTGGAGGGAAGTCCCCAAATACTTTCAGGCCTATCATCAAATGATATGATCTGATATCTGAATGATGAAGAAACTCCTTTTATCAGCTCCTCTCTAAAGAAACTTCAAAGGAGTTTTCAAGGGAGGTTTTTCAGTTGAGCCTATGACACCATCCAATAGTATTTTGGGCCACACAGCCTTCCACTCTCTCCTACTCCCACTATGTTTGCTGTATCAACAGGAACATTTTCTTTAGTAGGATTTGTCGTGAGTGTTAACCATTAGTTACTTTGCTCTTTGCCCAAAAGTCACTATTCTAGTGTTAGAGTAGCAGACTTTCAAGTCCCGAATCCCTGATAGCTTGACAATGCTTACAAGTGATTTTGTAGTGTCTTTTTCTGGAAGCTCAAGGAGGCTGTGCAGATGTGTTTCCACTCTGAAGTCCTGGACAGTCCAGAT
Source organism: Petromus typicus (assembly GCA_004026965.1). Classification (NCBI taxonomy): domain Eukaryota; kingdom Metazoa; phylum Chordata; class Mammalia; order Rodentia; family Petromuridae; genus Petromus; species Petromus typicus. Next base: position 19,531 of record PVIR01018888.1, on the reverse strand, counting down.
GAAAGACAAGAGATCACCAGAGCTGAGGCTTTGCTATGATCATGATTGCTAAGAGAAAACAAAAGGTGTGTGTCTTCCCTCTGCCTTAGTGTACTGCATTTGATTCTCCTCCCTTCTGCTCGAGTACTGGCATGTTGTCTAGCTAAGAAGTCAGCAATAATTGTCCTATTTCTTCTGCCCTTGAGTAGCATTTATACATGATAATACTACTCTCAGGAGGATCGGTTTGAAGAGTTCTCAACACATGGTGCTCATGCTGCACTGCTGGCTGCTGCAGTGCTAGCCCAGCTTGGAAGGAGCTAGACAATGAGGTACTACAGTTACACGGGGCACACTTTGGGCTACAGTGACATTGCAAGAGGGAAGCCTGATAGGATTTTTTTCTTTCTGTTTGAAGATGGTAAGATCCAGGTTATCCTTGGTAGCAAGGTGGACCCTGTTTTTCTGGTGGGAGACACATATTTCTGTATTTTCACAATCACTCCAGTCTGTTGGAGAGAAAAATTAATCAGCTGAGATGTTTACTTTCACTCCCTCCCCATCCCAAATGCTGATCTAAGAATCTGAACTATATGCTAGAAGTGACATAAGGATAATATGAGAACCAATCCATCAGTGGGAGACAATGAATTGTCACCAGTGAGCTACTTAGAAAATGGAAAAATCTGTAGGTTGTCAAGAAATGAAGGCTCCAAGTTCACTTTCACGTTACTCATGTAACTTTACCTATCTGTATTTGTGCCTCGTTGCTTCTGTAAAATTCAGGAATTGGTATAGATGGTTTCTAAAGTCTCCTCGATAGATTTAAATTTTTGAACTTCAACAAGGTACATAAAGACTGTTTTTGTACTTTAGAGCAAATATAAGAATGGGTGTTGTGGTTACCAACATTTAGTGATTTAGTAATTAGTGAGATGCCCTACACATATTTGCTATCTATAAGGGAGTAGGTGCTTCATGAAGTGCTAGTGTATTCTGACCTATTCTAAAATTTACTTTATAACTTTAATGGAAATACAAAGATATACATAAATTATGTGGCTGATTGAATACTGGGCGAGATGACAAGAAAGAATGAAGATTAAATATGTCAATATTAATTTTCTTGCTTTTGTTGACAATTTCCATCCAAATTTCCCCAACTCTCAGTGCTCACTTTTTTTTTACATCTCAAAAATACCCCAGGGCTGGGGAGTTAGCTCAGTGGTTCCGGCGCCTGTCTCACAAGTGCAAGGACCCGGGTTCGATTCCCCAGTAACCACATAACAATACTGGGTGTGGAGACCCACACCCAGCAGCAAACAGTACCACATACCACAGTGCCGGGTGTGGTGGCTCACGCCTGTAATCCCAGCACTCGGGAGGCAGAGGCAGGAGGATTGTGATGTGAGTTTGAGGCTGAGCTCAGAGCTAGCCTGAACCACAAAGCGAGACCCTGTCTCCAAAAACCTGAAAAAAAAATCCCCCAAAGAGTAAAATAAATGTCCTAGTTACTTTCTTGCCACTTCGACACAATACCCAATACTCTCAACTTAGATGAGGAAATTTTGTAGAGGTTTTCAGTTGGTAGCCAGCTATTTCCAAGGCAGGACAGTATGGCGGAAGAGAAATAGCTCTTGGCATAGCAGTCAGGAAGCAGATAGTGGGGTCAAGGGAGAAGAAGATAAACCCTTCTAGGTCACACCCTAGTGCCACACTTCCTTCAATCAGCCTTTGCCTCCTAAATCACATTTACTTATAGATGCATCAGTGGAATAATCCACTCATAAGTGTTATGACCCCAAGGTCTCCAAAAACCCTACCAATGAATGCACAAGGCTTCAGGGGGGCATCTAGATATAAACTATAAAAAAGTAGAGCGCTAGGCTTGGCAACACCATATGAAAAAGATAAAGTCACAATTTTGCTTTTATTGGGTCATAGATTCCTCCCTTGTGTATCTGATGAAATACACATTAGGCTACTGTATCTAAAGTACGTGCACATAAGTATACACACAGACACACACGCATATACACATTCATACATACAAATTATTTTTCACATTGCATTGGAAATTTATATTCCTTAAAGCCCATTTAAATACTCTATATTAAAAACACTGGACTTAGAGTATTCAGCCAACAGCAAGATATAATCACCACAAATCTTATCAGATCATAGATGGAATCAATAAAGTAGATTGTTTTAGTAATGCTCCTGATCTAATCTGTTTATACACATTATTCTATTTGCATGTGAGTTCTTAAAAATATGTATATAGAGCAAGACACTTTTAGAGGACATCAGTCTTGGAATCTTGCTGTGTTAGTCAGATTTCAGTTGCTGTAATGAAATGCCTGAGTCAGTAACTTGAAAGGAGGAAGGATTTTTTTTTTGGCTTATAGTTTCAAAAGTATCATTTTGTGAATGAGCGACCACTTTTGGGGCTAAGGGCAGACAAAGCACATGATGGGAGTGTGTGGTGGAGGAAAACCATTCACCTACTGGATAAGAACAGGGGAGAGAAAGAGGAAGGGGCTGGAGTCACAGTATTCTCTTCCAAAGCACAGCCTAAAGTCTGGGGGACCTCCCACTAGGTTCCAGCGCTGAAGGATTGCACTCGGTCTCAATAAGACCACTGGCTTGGGACTAAGTCTTTAATACCTGGGATTTCAGGGGATACACATACAAACAATAGCCCTTATCCTACAATGACAAAGGAGCCTCAAAAAGCTCATCAGAGAGAACAGAACTGAACATGAAAACAGAAGACATTACAGGAGTGTTTTGAGCTACAACTTGGAAGGTTTGGAGGAAGTAGACTTGAATACTCAGGATAGTTTTCACAAGAGATATTGTGATTCAATTAACCAGTTAGTGAGTTTATGAGAAACCTTTATTCTCTTAGTGCTACACATAGTTGAGGTCTATTATATTGAAACTAGTATTTCATGCTCTGTAGTTTTTAAGGCTTCGGCTTATACCTAAAGTACTCACTAGGTGTGCAGATAAATGGTTATGACTTTCAAGTTTTTCTTATCAATTAAAAAATTTTATTTAGAAGCTCAAAAAGCATAGTGAGTCCCTGTTTCTTTGTATTCTAGACATTTTTTTCCCCAGAGTTAACACCTGTCATTGGTTCAGGGCATATGGATGGAAAGTCTGATGAGAAAGTGTAGAAGTGGGAGCTTGTAGGAATGGCTAAAATGATATTAAATATAATTGGACATTTAAATCTATTTTCTGGTCCTGGATACAAGTGTTTCATGGAAGAAAATAGTAGGATCCACCACCAGCCTGTGTCAGTGAATAGGTGGGAGTTGCTCTTCTATATGGAGGCTGGACCCTGAGATGAGTTTGAAGGGAAACTGGAGAGAAACATTTGAGATGAGGCAGTAAGAGAACAGGTATGATGGGCAACAGGGCATCCAAGGGCCATTGTATGGTACAAGAAGCCTGAAATGAAGAGTTGCAATTTAGGAAAGAGGAAATAGGGAGTAATATTAAGGGTGCCAAAGACAAGCTCTATACATTCACACTGGTGCCCAAGTTGTGAAATTTGAGGTCTGCACACTTACACAGAGGAAGAGAGAGTACTGTGTTCTGAGACACGTCAAATATTGACTCAGTGGCTTGTAAAACTGTGTAGCAGATGCCTCTTTCAGATTTTCAGGTGAGTGAAATTTCTGAGAATGATGTCCAAGAGAACAAAATGGTAGAAGGACAATGCACATAACGGGGATGTGTGTGTCCTGTGGGGAGGGTACTGTCTGTGGATGAAAGAGACTACAGTGACTTGAGCTTACCCCAGCCTGGGGGATGGATCAGGGAATTTCATTCTAAAAAGTCAGCTTTAGACTCAATGGGAGGCAAAGCAGGATCTTTAAGATGAATGAGAAGAACAGTTGGATACTGGCCTCATGTTATCTTTAGGATTCTGCCTGTTTTTCTGTTGCCATGCAGACAGAGACAGCACTACTCAAACTCTTGCTTTAACCTCCCGACATCAGAAAATTTGACCTTGTTGGGAAGTTATGGAAAAGAATCCAGCTTTTTCCTTGAAAGCTCCTTGTGCTCTGAGCTTTTGGCTCTCTGTTTAGGGCATCTTCACTAAAAACCATTCTATCACACGGTGGCAGTAGAGATATGATCTAAATTTATAAGCTATGATGCATGGAGGCATCCCAGAGGGAGGAAAGTCTAATTTATGTGTTTCCATATATTTTTTTGGTTGGTGTTTGTGTTCTAAGTTTCTTGAGGCATCAAACATAGAAAAGCTCTGTAATTCCAGAGGGGATTAATGCAGACAATATTTCATTCAGGAAGTGCAATCATAAATAAGAGGAGGTGCTTTTAAATGGCCCCTAAATTTCTTGAGATACCACTCAAGTGCCTGTAAAACCCAAATCAACTTCCTACTTGCATTCTTAATTTTCTCTGCACCTCATTTCTTTTGTGCATAGGGACAATTTTTTAGGCTGGCCAGGACAGGATGAGTGCTTATGAAAAACGAACTTTTTCCTTTCCATATTATCTTATCTTAACTCTGCATTCTTTCTTCGATCTTAAAGTGAAATTTTTCTTGAGTCCTAAACAGTGATAAACAAACCCACTGTGAAAATCTGGAATCTGTTAGGGTGGGTTGAAAACTTTGTTGTTTGAAGGCTTTGTGCATTTTGTCATATTCTTGCCTTTCAAAGGCCATAAAAAGCCTCCATAAACTAACCAGTATTTTCCTCAAGGATACCAGATTTTTTTCCCCTGGTACTGAGGATCAAACTTATGACCTTGTGCTTACAAGGTAGGCTCAGGACCACAATACTAGATTTCTCCTCAGAGCCTACATGTCTCTTGAGATTTATTCATTCATCTGATACTAAAAAGATTCCATGAGGTGTCATGTACTACAAAAATAATATACTTAGCATTAAGTGACCACTCCTCCTCCACTGGATACATAGCGCTGTGAATTCTCCACAGAAATTACCTCATTTGATCCTTTCTGCCTTGTCATGAGGTAGTGACTAGCAATATCCCCATTCACTTTACAGATGAGGAAACTGAGGCATGGAAAGTAAAGTAGCAAATCACACAGTCAGGCTAGACTCGTGATCAGCCACCAAAGAGTCTTCCTGACTTTAAAGTCAATGCTGTTGATCACTGCGCTTCAGTGGACACAGGCTCTGTCTCAGGTGGTTTAGAATCTAGTAAGAAACAGAAGACTAATCTACAGAAGACAGGCTGAGTCCAGGTGAGGCGTCATTTCAGTGGCATATTGGATGCGACTTGTGAGTAAAGACTGGTCTAGATGGTGGATCAAGTCATTAGAGGTTAATGAATAGAGAAGAAACATCAAGAGATAGAATTTCCAAATTGGGAGAAGAGGTGGACATTTTCTTTCCTCCTTTCTTCAGTGTGGATATTATGAAGTGGTTTTGGTGGAATCTTGATAGGAGAGTAAGGAAACTGAGCCTTAGATATCTGAATTGATGGGAAAATGTGACTCTGAGGAAAGGGTGTGGTTACTGGGCTGTGTTTTGGAAAGTATTTTGGCATGTGTGCTTCTGTGAGTTGTCTCTCCTATTCACGAGTTTCTTCTTCCATCACTTTCCTCTTGCAAGTTCCCTTTTGTGTCTTCCCTCAGGGAGGACAAACAGCAGGCAGATGTGGAGTTGCTGCTTCTTAGCTGGTTCCTTTCAGCTTCTGTGGGACAAAAAGGAGGCGTGGATCAAGGAGAAGCTCTGTCCAGAAATAGCAAGTGTGCATTTCCCTGAAACAGCTCACGTGCAATAGTTCTCAGGAACTAGGGTGGTGCGGTTGGATTACATTCACCCAAAACTGATCCTTTCATATCAAAAGTAATTCGTTGCCTGCATAGTGAAAATACTACTAAGTCATTTACTGTGTATTCTGTTTATTTTGTATTTCTGTTAAGTTTCATATTGAGTAATTTGGGGTTGTTTGGTGTTTGTGCCAGAACACACTGTAATTTTGGGAGAACTTCAGTTGTCTCGGTCTTTGCCTATCTACATTTTGAAATTTTCATATGTAGGATGCAAATGAGGTACCTGAAAATACCTGGTTCCTTTGTATTTTCAACACAAGAGATGATTAAGATCTTTTCAGCATAATCTTTTCTGGCCTCCTTTAAAATGTTGGAAGTTTGAGAAAACCATCTTCAGTGGAAAGATAGTCAAATTGAGGCCAGTCATGTAATCGTGACATTGTATGGTGTTAAGGATACTCAGAGTGACAAAGATACAAAGAATAAGAATAAAATAAATAAAGATAAAATTGACTTTCATTTTACTGTTCAACCATTTGAACTATTAAGAGTAAGAAAATTTATTATAGTACAGCAGTTTATGTTTTCCCATTTCTAAAGAGATAAATAAACAGGAAAATGGGGCCATCTTTCTCCAAAAATGAATGGCTTAAGGCAACAGAGAGGCTATTCACTAAAAGCCTTAATAAATGGGGACTAAATATATAGCCACTTTATGATATGCAGTAGCTCTTCAGTTATCTTCATTCGTGCCCCGGCTTATCTTCTGTTCAGTGTACTTTCTATATCTCTCAACTCTGTTTGTGAGCATCCAAGATATTCCTATTTATTTTTACAATAGCCAAGAAGCAGGTTGGTTTAGGAAGCCAGTTTGAGCATGAGGTGCAGGAGTGAGTGGGACTTGGTGTTACACTTTTGATCATAATGGCTGTTCACGTGAATTTCAAACTCTACAAGGGAAAAGTTTAGCTGGTTTGTCCTCATTTTCCACCTCTATATTGCCAAGCACTATATTAAGAATAAATAAGGTAGTGGCATGACAGAAAAAGGGCCTATGTTTCTGGGGTGGAATTGCTCTGAGTTTGAAGTTAGTTCATTAAAGCTCTGCTGTGGTTCTTTCCCTAATCTTGTAGAGAGAAAACTGTCCATTTCAGACCACTCTGTCCCCACTATGAGATCCTACAGAGCTGATCTATGGGAATGGACCCGTTAGCTCTCACGTGAGTTCAGACAATGAATAAACCTCTGAAGAAGTAGACAGTAGTGGTGTTTACAACCCCACTAGTTCAAGAACATGAGCTTTCTACAGTGCACCATTTTGTTTAGTAAACTTGTCAAAACTGAGAGGTAACAGGAGTGGTAAACTGTGATCATGCTCTTTCCTCGTACAAGTTTTGCTTCTGATTGACTTTACACAACTCTGCATGAAGTGACAAACCAAATTAGTCAGTTCTTATTTAGTGTCCACCTTTCTAAAAGGACCAGAGGAGTACTACATGCTGTCATTGTAGTAGACCACCTTAGCCCCAAACCTGACGACTCTTGCCCTTACCCAGGAGGCCGTGTTCTCTCTTTATCCATGGGAATGGGCTTCCATTTCTGTGTTTTGTCTATAGGACTCTCGTCCCCTTGTGAAGAGTTGAACTATATCTCAGGGTGTTTCTTTTTCAGTATTGGGGATTGAACTCAGGACTTTATGCTTGCTAGGCAGGTGTGATGCTACTGAGCTAAATCCCTGGCCCAGTCTCAAACTTGCATTTGTAATATATTTTTCCATGATAATGGGGAAGAGGTAGAGGGAGAGGGAGAGACAGACAGACAGGGAAGAAGGAAGGGAGAGAGAGAAAACATGTATTATCACCAGGTGTGAAGTAGCCATAGTTTTCTATAATTGAAGGAAATGAGGAAGCTGATCTGGAATGGAAGAGAAAAAAAAGCAGAAATTACTTGCAATTTTTAAAATATATTTCTTCACTTTTGTGAGAATCTTCACATCCGTGTAATAAATGTCTCAAATTTATTTTATCTAGATGGATTTGGTTCCTATAACTTAAAATCAAACAATCCTAGCTAAAAACACAGACCAAATAAGACAATGAAAATTTATTTGGCTTGCGAATTTATTTCCAATAATTTAAAATATAATTTGGAAAATGACTGGCATCCAAGTTGGCATGACTTTAGAACAGGGAAGTGAGGATCAGGAAGTACAGTATGAGGGTGTGCTTCGGGATTCGTCCAGAAAGATACAGCTATTGGCTTATTGTTATCTCTGAAAAAATGGCCCTATTATTTAACCTGTATGCACCTTACTTTCTTTTACTTTAACATTGAAAGTATATATAAAGATATAAAGTACCATAGTGAAATTTATGAGTTACAATATGCAAAGGAATTAGCTAACATGGAGGCTTCTTTACTAGTTACAGGAAGTTTTGGCAGAGGCAAATGCTATTAATCTACACTTTTTAAAGACTGTATTGTTATGGACTTCAAGATTGGTTCAAGAGCTAGACAGGACTGAATGGAGGTATGGAGAGGTGAGAGCATCACCAACCAGAGGCCTAAAGGGTGAGAAGTGTAACTGGTCTGGGAGGACCTTGAAGGAGAGAAGAGGCAGAGGACTGAACACAGGCATCACCTGACAGAGTGGTAGCATCGCTCTGCTCAGGCTGACGGACTCGCAAGAGGCTGGCAATGGTAATGGTGCAGTAACCATACTGCAGGGCACCAGCAGAATTTCTATCCTCACCAACTGGAAATGGTTCAAGACCCTGCCAAGTGGATCCTGGATGGGTGAGGGGGACACAGAATCCTCCTTGGTTGAGAACCACTGCTCCAAGATAATCCTTTCCTTTTTAAGCAGAGACTGATAACTCAGTTTCAATCCAGGACTTGAACCAGAAGAAATGCACTTTGAGCTTCCCTATTCCTGTCCCCTCCTCCTGCCACCAACTTGTCCCAATTATCACATTGTCAGATGTATGTGCTTCTTGTGAGGGGGATGGATCAGAAACAAAAAGACCAAAGTCCAGACATCTTCACTGCCTCTTACCCAGTGAGGGACTTGAGGAAATCTAATTTCCAGCCCTCCTGATACTCACTGGTAGCACCGACATGAAGATCACTAGCTATTTGGTGATTAAAGTCTAAGGCTAACATCTGGGCCACTATGAAAGTGTTCCTTCCCTCCAGCTAGCTGTAGGATGTGTTCCGTATACTTTTTCATGGCTCATACAAAACTATGGGTCCTCTTGATCAGGTGAAAGTGCCACATATTTGCATTATTGGAAGTTGACTGAAAATACGAGCATACAGCAGACAGCACCACAAGCCTGTGGGCGCAGGGTCAGTGTGCCATGCCCTGGTGACTACCCTAGAGTCACGGCCCAGTTGTTGGCAGCTCTTATTAGTGCCAGGAGCTTTTCACCTGGGAGGAGGGGATCTAGATTTGCACCGGTCCAACTCTCTGGCTTGGAGGAGAGGACAGGAACTCCTCTTCACAGAAATGGAAAGCATACTAAGGAGGCAGGGAAAATGTCTTTCTCAAGCCAGGCAAGACTCGTCGCTGTTTTCAAGAGGGTCTTACAGGTCAGTTAGGTAGACAGTCACTGGAGTTCACTTGTGAGATAGAACCTTTGACATGTATCTCCTCATCCATGCCTGGGGGGTGGGAGAGGTTGTGCTGCTTCAGCAGCAACAGACTAGTGATGGCAAACCTTTAGAGCTTTCAGGGATGCAAACAGCCCCCCACCACCATGCCACGCAAAACTGGTTCGCCACCCCTGGAGTAGACCAATAGGAGTGAGAATGCTAAAGGCCGGCAGTTCCAAATGAGCTTGACAGGTGAGTTCAGAGGGATAGTAAGATTGTAAATAAAACCCATTCCTTTAAACAATATTTAAAAACAATTTGGGCAAAACCTTCTGTGATCTTGAAAGGGAGCACCACCTGTTTGGTTTTGTGTTGTTTTTGGAAAGATGCAGGGTGATTCCTGCTGATGTCTGACATCTGCACAGCGTTGCTTGGAGTAGACGTGGACTATCTTGCTGTGGGGTTTCCTGTGCTAGCTTTTCACATTTGCTTTGCTCACTATTAGGGAAAGTGCCTTACAGTTATCGGAATTTATTTACCAGAAAACCCTATTAATTTCCTGCTGAAAATCCAGAGTAACCAAAGATACCAAATGGTTCAATTTATTAGAATAGTCTATAATGTAGGAATAAACAGACTCAAATTGAGGGCATAGGGCAACTTCCCTAGGAAGTCATGAGTCATGTTAGTTCCTGGACTTCATAATTTCTATTTAAAAATTTAAGATCACTACTGTTCATATCTTTCATTAGAAACAAACAAGTATGGCTTTGTTTGAAGCAGCAGAGGGTTTCAATGATTGATCTTTATTAACATTTTGTAGTAGGATACATTAGGGCCCAAACCTAAGTTTGAACAACATTAGCTGGGGAAGAACATTTCTAAGAAGAGAAGCAGTTTGACCATTAGGTTTGTCAGCAACCAAGGATAATTCAGCAATAAGGAAAGGATTAAGTGAGAAGACATCAAATACTGTATTTTGAAAAACACTTGTACAGAATATGTGCATAAATCTTTGTCAACATAACTAAATCACTTGCTTAACCAGAACAACTTAGCTTAGAAATTGTGTACCCAAGATACACTGCTAGCATTTTACAATGAGCACTGTTAGAGGCATGTTTTAATATGTATTATAAAGTCTCTTTTGTTTAACTCTAAGGTTCACTGCAGTCTTGATGTTTTGTTTTGGGAAAAACAGAGAACTGCATTTGAAGAAATGTTCTCAAAATTCATTAAGGATTAGTTACATTCAAGAGTGCAAGAGCCCAGGTTGGGCTCTTTCTGTTTGGGTAGCATTTCTCATGTTCATGTTAAAAGGAGTCCTGGAAGTATATTTGGATTATCTGGAAAACCCCTCTTTTTATCCACTCCTTCCTATGCATTAGAAGAATTTTTCAGTTTTAGTTTGAAATTGTCTTGGAGGATGGTTCCCAAGTTTGCTGGAGTGGGGTTTTAAAAAGAACAAGGAGTGTGGTGCTTCATGGGGTCCTGCTCAGAGCTTTGTCAGTTGTGTGAAGTTGGGAGTGAGATGTTCACATGATACATCTAAGTACTCAGTAAACTCATGTGTCTGGAATGGAGGGCTTGGATAGTTGGGTGGGGATGGGACAGTCTTCTTAAACCTCTCCTAATCTGTATCCCACTCCCTGTCTCCAAGTGTTTCAACCAAAGCAGGTTAGAAACTTACTAAGTTGACCCAATGTGATGATGATGATGATGATGGTTTCATCTTACTGTTTTCAATATCCCCTGAGACACAGTTGATAACAAGATTCACATGAATCGAACTAAAAAGCTTTTTAGTTTCCAGATATTTTCTTGCCTCTTTATCTTAGTGTCTGAAATTCACGGCATGGGAAGTTTTTGGAGAGGCACAGCTGAGCTCATTTCTCATTTCAGAAGGGAGAAGATATGAATTCCCAACCCTTCTGAGGCCCAGCTTTTGATGCCCTCATCAAAGACGGGCTCCTAGATAGCAAGGATTATGGACAGACTGTAAAGTTTTATAGTTTTCCCATATTTCACACGGGTAGTTTCTACTGGAATAAGCATATAATGTGCATGCAATTTTCAATGTCTGTGTTGAAATCCATGGATTTTCAGCAGAATCCTGGCCATGAGCTCTGGTGATTCATATGTCATTCTCTGCTGTAGCTGTGGAAGAAGCAGGTGGAGGGAAAGAGACTGTTCTGAGCAGCCAGATTTTGTTTTGGTTGTCAGCTCAAACAGAAACCCCATCATTCTAGACGTGGCAGCTCGTTAGTAGAAAAGCCACTGGGAAGCTCTGAGTTGATAATTTACAGCAAAAACTTATTCCCTGATACAGCTGCAGAGCAGCAGGTGGTTGTGACTTAAACAAACACTAGTTTTGAGAAGGTGGAATAAGGAGTGGGTGAACCTTTTATTATTTATTATTATTCCTACTTTGCATATCAATATGGCTAAGGAGATGTGAGTTTTGCTTTTTATTTCTCTGGATTGTTTTCTCATTAACTTGCTGAGACATATATAAGAGAGCATGTCACTGTGACTCAACCCAACCAGTGCTATGCACCTACTATGTGCCAGACACCCATCAAGCTTTTGAGGATCTTTATTTCCTGTTCTAGATTTTGGTGTCCAGACAGATATGTATAGGGTCTCATAGTAATTGAACAAAGAACTTTCTTCAGAGCACTGGACAAGGAGGGATTCTGATTCTGGGATGAGAAAAGGAGAAATGGACAGGACCTAATAGAGCAAAAAATAGAATAGAGAGTTCAAGGCAGAAGGAGTTGCCAGCAAAATATCTGAAGGTTGTCAGAGTGACTGAGGATAGGAAGAGGATAAAAAGATAATCATTCTGTGTCTTTTTGGTAGATAAGCTCATTTTCAAAAAGGCACCTGCACTAACCCATCTTCCCTGGATGCAACTGACAACAGAGCTCCGAACTATGAAGGTATGAAGCAACCACTTTGTAAATCCGCAGTCTGGGAGAACAGGAGGAAAATCATCAACAGGACATGGAGAATAAAAGAAGCTATGAAAAGCAAAATAGGGTAATACCAACATAAAAAGGCAAATGGATCTAAAATAAGTATAGGAAATTCAATGGCTTTTTCTATATATCTATTATGGTTTCAAATATATAACAGAAAATGTTAACTCATGTGAGCCATAGAGATGTAGAATAGCTGTGATTTACCCTAGTCTGAAATTTGAGGCAAAGCCTAGGTAAAGATAAGTATAAAATGCTATAGGAGCTATTAGAAAAGGTTAAGATGATTTCACTAAATGAATAAAAATGAAATGTTCATAAATGGGAGTCCTCAATTTGTAAAGACACTATGGGTTCCCATGTTTTTATAGGTTCAATATTATTTCAATTAAACTATAATAGGATTTTTTGAAGCTTGTAATAAATGCTCTGAATAGATAAAAAATGTATTTTAAAGCTAAGTTAAAATTTTATGACACTGAATGAGAAATTGGATAAATCAACTAAATAGAAAAACCACTAAGCAGTATTTGCATATGTAAAAATGTAGTGTGTGATTAAGAAGTGGTTTCTAATTAATTTGTTAGGTTATGGTAGACTGGAAGGACCAGGGGTGCAGCTCATTGGTTCTGGTGCCTGCCTTGCAAGCACAAGGTCCTGAGCTTGATCTTGGGTACAAAAAAAAAAGTTAATAGATTTGAGAATAGGATATATTGGATAAAAAAGAAAAGTGTTTCTGTCACTTATATTCAGTAGGTTAAATCTTTAATACTTGAAAAAGTGCTCACAGATCAATGCAAAAAATGTAAACTGCTCAGCAGGAGAGTGAATAAAAGATGTTAGACAATTGGCCCAAATCACAAACCAAAAGTTTGTCAGGATACTTTACTATTGTATATCAAATTTTCAGAGAATTCACTAATCTGATATTTGTTATTTCTCAGGGAAAGGAAATGTTGATGATCCCTTCATCTTAGTGGTGACTTTATTTTCATGATCAATCGAGAGTGATTTAGTGATGCTGGTCATTGCGAGTCCTAAAAATGCATCAGCCTCCTTTAAGTTCCTCTTTTAGGAATTTATTCTAAGAAAATTATCAAAATCATGTAAAAAAAACCCCCTGTAAATCATATGTTTATCTGAATGAAAATGAAATCATCTAAATCTCCAAAAGGAGATGGGCACATAAATTTGCACAATAGAATATTACATAGCCTGTTAAAGACTTTAGTGACCATGAGAAAATATTCCTCATTTGCTCTGTGTTGAAGAATAAGTGTGTATGTGACATCATTCTAGTTTTGAGGTAATATTACAGTGGTGTAAATATTCACAAATGTCATGATGGAAACAGATGAATCTCTTATGAGCAATCATTACTAATATGTGGGAGGATTAAAGATGACTTTGATTTTTCTTCATTGTGTTTTTTAATTCTGTTATAAGAGAGTTAAAATTGAAAACACCCTGCTCCTATTTCCAAAAGCTGAATTTCAGCAGCCCAGAAATTTATTTCTTTTGGAAATAATGACAGTAAAACATCGAAGAGTTGGAGTGAAAATTCTGCACACAGATTGTCGGTGGCCCTGAGGTTGGTGTCAGGTCCTTCAGATTCACAGCAGACAGGAAGAGCCACAAGCTCCACAGAGTATGGACAGCCTGGCAATCACACCAGAAGATGTGTGGCCCCTGCTGTTTGCCCTCCTCTCTGGCCACACGCGCACTCCCAGGGCTGGAGGAGGCAGCTGGGTCAGTGGGGAGACTCAGGAGTCGTGAGTGGTGCTCGGGCAGGATGGCTCCACATGCCCTGGCTGCTTTCCCTAGCTTTCTGTGGCTTGGAAAGGAGCTATTTATGCAATATAGAACAAAAGTGCTTTATTCTTTTAAGAAACTGACAGTCTGGAGAATCGAGGGAGTAGCAGTCAGCGAGGATGGAGAATCTTACCTCTCTAGGTTGAGAGACCTTCATTGAAAAGGATTAGCAATGAGAGGCAGCCCCAGATCTTTAAGTGAAAATGACAGAGGTTGACTGCAGGTCACATGAAGCTGAGCAAGGGTTCAGGCAAGACACAGGAAGAAAATAAACACAGGATCAAGGCTGGCCATGTTCTACTTTTATTTTTCTGTCCCTCTCTGACTTCCTTCTTTCTTATCTCGTCTCCCTTTTCATATTTATTGAACACCTACTGAGTACTATCACTCCCTGGAGTCCCTAACTCCAAACCTCAAGTAGCTCAGACTCGAAAAGAGCTGTCCTTCAAGATGGAGGGACTCTGTACTTGGCTCCCGGCCTTTTCTGGTGTTTTCTGTTCTCCTGTCTTCTCCTTTTTCCTTATAGGGGTCAAATGAAGGATGATTTGAACGTCTATCTGTGATAGTAAGTAGCCTTCAGGACTTCTCTCTCTTGTAGGCGAATGATACTGAGAAGACAAAAGGGTCCGGCTTATGTCAGTGAAGTGGGATGAAGGAATTTTGTGAGGGAGAAGCTGCTGAAAATGCAGATTCCAAGGCATATGTCTAGATGTTCTAAGTGAGCAAATACAGAGCAGGACCCAGATTCTCTGCACTTTTGTCAATTCCTTTTGTTGAATCTGAGGTCCTACAAAATTGGGTAAGTGTTGAGGCTTTGAATCTTTGCCATCTTGATATACTCAGCTTCCTACAGATGTGTAGGTCTTGTAGGTGTCAGACTGCATCTTTGGACCCCAGAAGTTCTTGTAAACAGCTATTAGACACAGTGCCAGGCAGCAGGTTGAGATCAGTCCATGTCTTGCTTCACCTTCTTGCTGAGCTCCCTTCTCTGGGGCTGTCTATGCCATTGCTCAATTTGTTAAAGGAAGAGCATTTTTTTGAAGAGATTTCATCAACATCCTCTAGGACTTAGGGAAAGTCCTAGAAAAATTATGTGTTTATTCAGTAGTGTTCCAGAGGGCTTCTGTCTGGGTTTGCATAGAGGGGAGTAATAACATAGGAGGTGGACTCATTCGATCAGGGCAGACTTCCTTTTAATACTCCTATGCCGCTCAAGTAGGCTGAAGCAACCTTCTTAAGCTATTAATTGCCTCTCCTTTTGAGGAAGCACAGAGGCAGGACTCAAAGATCTTAATTTTTCCTCAGATCATTCACCACTTCTGTTTTCCCACCCATGCTTCTGCTTCAGTCCTGGCTCTTCTTATTCTGGCTAAATCAGTTCAATTGCTTCTGAGGTTTGTCACATTTTCAAACTTTACCTTGACTTTCTGCCTCTGACTTCAGAGGTTCTCTGGTCCATATGCCATTTCTGGGTCTCTATGCTCAGCATGGTGTCTGAGAATGATGATGAAATATGATATGGCCCTATGTTTTAGTTTACAAACAGAATATAATATACGTAAAGCTTCTCTCTCCTAAAACAGATGGTCAATTTTCTCTAAGGAGGTTTTTGAGCTGGTCAGACACGTCTCAGGCTTGGCTATAATGGAAATTCTGGGGGTTTGCCTTTGGACCTTTTATGAAGAACTGACAAAATATGACTTTTTAGTGACTTTCCATATTTATGTGTTTTATTGAAGAAAACCAAATGCTGGCATTCTATTGGGAAGGGAGACAGTTGAAGATCTTACATTCAGTGTGGGAGAGATAAAAATTATTAAAGAAGGTCAGAGAAGCAAGGATGAAAGGCATTTCAATTTGAATTCATAGTGGGGCTCATGCAGAGTGTCTGGAAGGACTGTTGACCTGTGAGATGAGAAACAGACCCCCACTGGTCTTGCTCTATGTATCATAGGTAAAGTCAGATAGAACCAGTTATGAAAGGCTACACTTGCACGGGCTGGCAAAATCACCCCTCTTCTTCCTGTGGTTCTTCTGTAAAAGGTCTCCTTCCTTGTGCAACCACTCTACCTCATTCTATCTGAGTTCTCTGATTTTTTTTTCTTTAGAGTCAATATTATTCATTTTCCATTCGGTGCTTTTCAGCCTTTCTGTGTCTGATCTCTAGAACTTGATTTTGAGCATTTCTAAATCCTGTCACATATTGTTCTTTCTTTTTAGAGATGAGTTTCTGGTTCTTTTTCCTCTACTTCTTCCTCTTTTGTTTCCACTCTTCTACTCCCGCTACTCCAGCTGCTGTTGTGAGTATTCACAAGATGGGTGTCTTTCACTTTCGTGCACAGTCACTGTGCTTAAAGATCCACCCTGTCTGCAGGACTTGACTTCCTCTGGTGCTCCATGCTTCTGGGTGATGTATACCCTGGTAGGCTCTTCTCTCCTTCTTCTCATATTTATGAGCCTCTCAAGATACTTCAGAATCCTTCTTTGGTATTGTAGGAAGTGGAGTTATTTAGGTAAGGTGTGTGTGTGTGTAGCTATAGACCTTATATAGAAGCTAGGTTATGTCTTCTTGGTCAGAGATCCCTGAATGGGTCCTAAGTTCATCATCATCATCATCATCATCATCATCATCATCATCATCATCATCATCATCCAGTCTTGGCTTCAACAAGAAATCTCAGCCTATGCATTTTTCTATTGGTTTCTCGCATTGTGCAGAGATCCAGACAAATGAGAAAAGATGACATACTGAAGGAGAAACAAAGTGATCTTTAGAGTTGCATCTTAAAAATGATTTGAATGTTTGACAGTAATGAGGGGAGACACATTCCCTGTGTCTAGAAAGGGCTGGCCTGAGGCGAATTTGTCAAGTACTTAGCCTGGTTGTCAAGCCCTTTTCTTCCTGCTCAGCCATCTACTTTCTTAATCTTGCCTTCAGGCTGTCCAAATTCTTAATGTTATTCATATCCTGTGAGTTTTCAGTAAAGGACTAATCACTCCCAGACACAGTCCTTGTCCACCACTAAGGTGAAACAAGTTCAGTTTGACCAGTATCGAGTGAGTACATTTTGAAACTCGTACTTAAGAACCACAGGAAGTCCCTTTCAGAGCACTGCAGGGTAGGAGAGTTGGAGTGAAGGATCTTTCTACGATTGTAGGTTTTTGGGGAGTAGGGAGAGAGAAGAGCCCATAGTTCTCACCACTGTGGACTTTGCTACTTCTTTCCAAATATTTGTCAAAAACATCAGGTCAACTAGAGGTAACTAGGAATGGGAAAATATAAACTCATGACTGCTCAGAAAGCGTGGCCATAGATTAGTTGATAAAGCACTTACTCCTGATTGATCCTAGGAAACAGAAAAGTCTAGTTAGTTTGGAGAGGCCCATGTGTTGCCAGACATGGGATGATGAGAATGGAGAGGAGATGTGAAGATTTTGGGTTTTGGGGGAAGGAGTAAGGTAGAAAAGCATGAGGAAAGATATATAACTAGAAATTAGGGCATGAAAGATAATCTTTACTAACTTTAGAACTTTTCTAGTATTTATTTTTTTCTGTGGATATTTTATTTGTATTTATATATTTTAGGAATGGATTGATAGCTTATCCTATATAGGAAATTTTAATTAATTGCCTATCAGATTATATTGCCAAATTTGCTATCTTGTAGAAGATAGCAAAAGAGAACCATTCTGGGAAATAAACTGTGGATTATTTGCCTACATGAGTCAAATAAATGAGATAAATAGTATATATATACATATATATATACACACATATATATATACACACAATATATATGTATATATGTATATGAGATATTATATATATATATATATATATATATACATATCATATATATACACATGATTTTTGAGATAACATCTCACTATGTATCCCAGACTGGTCTCAAACTCTTCTCTATCCTCTTGCCTCAGACTGTTGAGTGCTAGATTTATAGGCATGTGCCACTACGTCCTACAAATGGTGTACATCCTTAAAATCATTTCATGATACCTACTCAAAAAGCCCATGTCCTTTTATATCTGTGGCCTGGGTCCTAGATTCCCACAGCTTACTTTCTGTGCAAGGAGGAGGCAGTGGGGTAATATATTTATTTTGTTGTGAAAGTTAATTTTATGTGTTACCCTGGCTACACTTGAAGGTATTCAGAGAGCTGATAAAACATTATGTCTCAGTTTTGTGCAAGACTGCCTCAGGGAAATACTTGAATTTGAATTGGTAGACTGAGTGAAGAAGAGGTCCTCACCCATGTATGTAGGTATTATCCAATCTATTGTGGGCTGAATGGAACAGTAAGGCAGAGGAAAGGCTACTGTGCCCTAAGCTGAGACATCCACTTTGCCTTAGAACCACAAAGGTAGTTCTGGTGCTTAGGCCTCAGACGTGGATTTATATCACTGTCCTCTCTTCCCTCTATCTTGTGACACTTGTGTGCTTCTATGAACACATAAGTTAATCCTTCATTATCTGTCTGGCTGCCTGCCTGCCTGCCTGTCTTGCTGCCTGTCTGCCTATCTCTCTGTCCATCTGTCTATCTGTCTGTCTATCTATCTATCTATCTATCTGTCTATCTATCTATCATCTATCTACCTGTTCACCTATCAATCTTTATCACTAACTCCATTTCTCTGGAGAACTACACTTGTCCACTGCAGAACTAAGGAGCTATCCATGATCAATTCAATTTCATGTAGATATTAAAAAGACTTTAGATCTCATTCAAGAATAGTGATGTGATATCCTATTACTTTTCAATAGCTTTAATTAAGAACCCTATTTTGTCAAGATGATGTTCTCCTGCCTCATTGCTCCAGTCAAGATGGTTAATCCATCTTTGTTCTTTTGTTATGCAAGTATTTATCCTTTTGTCATTCTTCTGCCTATTGCAGTACTGTCTTTGGTCGACTTAATATGACACTGTAGCATCTGTGAGATGTTAAACTAGTAACAAACATAATAGTAGTAGTGACGGATGTAACCTGCAACTTCAGGGACTATGGAAAAACCTTTTTCTTCTTCATGAATATCCAACATACATCAGCTGAGTTTTCCAAAAATTATATGGTTAATAGCCCTTATCAGTAATAAAGAACCATAGACCAGAAATAGCACATAATAAAGCTGGAATGCACAGTGTGCACCTATAAAATCAAATGCCTCTATTTTTGAATATTATGCAGCTGTGTGTTCCCTGAAAGTGTGGACAACTTTATGGGGTGTCTCAGTGGGTTAAAAGGTATAACCTTTATAAAACTCATAGTTCAATGCCTGACTTACAGCAGATACCCAACAAATATTATTTCCTTTCACTACCATGCCTTTGGTAGGTATAACATGTCATATGTGATCCAGTTT
>PVIR01018887.1:0-32764 GCA_004026965.1 Petromus typicus | reverse complement strand
TTATAGAAATAGCAAAGATCCATTTCCTTAGAAAAGTTGTGTACAAAACACACTGATCTACAAAGATTTTTATGGTCATGGGAAAATCATCACTGTCTCACACGACCTTGCACAATGTCAAAATGATTAATCACTGCTCTGTTTCTGTTCTTGTTTTTTCCTTGAACTTTTGTCAACCTGTAACAATCACCCTTATTTTACAAAGCCGAAAAATCGTGTATAAAGAGAACACAAAAGGCCTAGTAAATTTGCAGCAGCATCACAACCTCTCTTGTGTTCGTGTGTTGTCTGTCCATTCCGACTCCGTTCATTCCTGTCTTCGGCGATCCCAGACCCTGCACCGCGAGCAGTCGCCAACACATAATATATCTTGATTCTCGTTTTTTCCCATTCCCTTGTCCTCCCTACAACCCCCACCCTTATATCCATAAGCTTTGTTTCCGTTCTTTGTTGTTCTATTTACCATCAAGTATTTTCTTTTCTTTCTTTCCTTTCCCATGCCACCGCCCCATCTCCCTTCGCTTTGAATGTTTTCTTCACAATACCTCTCACGCGTTCTGGACCTCCCTTCCACCTTCAGTTTCTCACAGAGAGAGATGATATCTCGCGATCCTCTGTGCTCTCTCCCTCCCGCCCCTCACCATCCCCCACCTCGAGCAAACCGCGGGCCTGCTCTCTGTCTGTAAATGGAGTCGTCTACTCTGGAGTTTTACATAGAAGAGTCCCACAGAATGTGTGCTTGTCCATCTGCCTCTCATTCAGCATCACTTCCTTTGCAGTGGGGAGCGCCCACACCGACAGCAGATCTCTCCCAGCCAGCCTCTCAGACACCCTCATGGAGACGTGTAGAGTATTGCCCCAGCCCCAGAACCGCACTAATCCTTCCGCAGACTTCAGCTTGCTACTCAGGATTGTAATCTTCTGTTTCCAGGCTGAAATTGACTTGAATCATGCTTCGGATTCGAACATATTACATTTTAATATTGTGGGATTATAATTTTCAGTATTCTTAGGAATTCTGATATTTTGGAATTTCAGCATTTGGAGCTACACTGTTCAGAATTGTGTCTTTTGGGAGTATGGTGGCAAAACCTCCTTCTTTCAGCTAAAAGACTTCCTTAAGCTTTCTCTTAGCATGTTGAGGGTTTGTTTGTTTGTTTTCAAAATATTGCCTATCTGAAAAGTCTGCACCTTTGTACAGACCTTGGTACCTCTATACCTTAAATTCATTTTAAAAATACATTCTAATTCTATAAAGAATTCTAGGCTGACAATTAAAAATAGTATTTCTACTTTTTGCTGTACTACTTCCTATTTGCATTGTTTCCATTGAAAACCCGCTCTCATCCTTATCTTTGTCTTTTTCAGTTTTCCAAATACACACTCACATTAAAATTTTTATTCAAATATATTTATGATTTCTTTTATGTTTGTTATCAGAAAGAAACAAACCAAAGACAGCTTCCCTTGCATTCACTTCATTCAAGCTCTGAATTACACAGGCTTCATGTTCCCAAATTGTCAGGGAAGCTTTTGTACAAAGATTATGCTTTTCCTCCAACTGGAATTAATCTCTCTGTGTGTACTCTATGTGGCTGATCCTTAAGATTCGCCCGGCCTAGGAGCTCTTCTCCTGAAACCTTGGTGGCAGAGTAAGCCAACCACAGCCTCACCAGGACTAAGTGAATACAATGCCCTATGGACCAGACTGAAGACCCACATTGGATTCTAACCTATCAGGAGCTTCTGTGTTCAATTTCATTCCAGCATCAGCCCACTCACAAACATGTCAGCACTTGGAAAACAGTCCAGCATAACTCTCGTGCAGTCACCTGAAGCTGTTCTTATTACAGGGCTTGGATTCTATAAATAAGAAAAACTATACAACAGCCAAAAGCAGCTCTAACTCTGTTAGAGTTGGTTGTTACTCAAGGGATCATACCTGCCATCTGAAGGTGACATGGTGGCTCCAAGTCTATTACACACGTCCCTTGGGCAACAGACTGGCCAAAGCTTGTTCTTTCCCAGTACTGGCAGAAGCCAAGGAAGCAAGTCCCACCACGTGGGAATCCACACTTGAAACCCCTGCTCTGGCCTCTCTGCTAACATTCCATTGTCCAAAGCAAGTCATAAGGAGAAACTCAACTCAGTGGCGGAAAGAAGTATATTCTGTTTGTCAGAACATGAATATCTGCTGAACCAAAATCCACACTATTAGGCTTGACTTCCATTAGAGTCAAAATTCTTGAAGGTTCTTGTAATCGAAGATAGATCTCAATTCCAGCTGAGAAACACTTTTTTTAAGGAAGATAACAGAGGCATGGAGACTTCATGTGATGCTACGTGACTAATGTCAAAGTCCCAAAGATGAACAAGATCTCAGTCTCTTTAAGTTCCCTACAGATTCCTGTTAACTTCATGGCACATGCACAGTAGCTAAACAACTCCTAATACCCAGTTATTTCATCACGTATTCCATGCCTCAGACCTTTCTTCTACTTAGAGTCCTACCCCCTGTCTTCTTCTTACTCAGGTGTTTTCTATAGGTACTGCTCCTGTCTTTTTAAATTTAAATTAAGAAAACAAATATGCTTAAAGGATAATGGTGAAGAAAGCTGGGTTTTGATCCCAGCTCCACTTATGATGATGCTGGGCAAATTCTTGCCACACCAAGATGTTTCTGTTGTACAGTGGTAATAACTTTCCAGACTTGGTGAGGCTGTGGGGAGAAAGGAATCCTTCTGCACTGTCAGTGGAAATGCAGACTGGTGCAACCACTGTGGAGATCAATGTGGAGATTCCTCACAAAACTAGAATTAGAGGTCCCATTTGACCTGGCTATTCCCCTGCTAAGAATATGCATGAAAGAATTAAAAGATTCATATCACAGTGACTTCTGTGCACCCATATTTATGGTAGCTCAGTTTGTGAAACAAGCCCAAATGCACATCAACTGGAGACTGGATGAAAAAAGATGTGGGTTATTTATAAAGTGGAGTATTACTCTGCCATAAAGTGATAAATTTGAGTCGTTCATTCTCAGATGGATGTACCTTGAGGACATACTCAAATGAAATTAATAGGTCACAGTGGGTAAATACCTTATCTTTTCTCTAGTATGACAAGCTGAAAATGAGTTTGTAAATGTATGATAGGTATTATGAATCAGGAAGAAAATGTTCTAAGGGCGAAGGGTTTTAGGTATAACTGAAGAAGGAAAAGAAAAAATTTGATGGTTTAAAAAAAAAAGGAAACAGTACTGGAGAATTAGCTCAGTGATTCTGGTGCCTGCCTAGCAAATGCAAGGTCCCAGGTGTGATCCCTGGTAACCACATACAACAATGTTGGCTGTGGTATCTCACACCCACCAGTAATCAGAACCACACACCACAGTACCAGGCGTGGTGGCTCATGCATGTAATCCTAGCACTCAGGAGGCAGAGGCAGGCAGATTGCTATGAGTTCAAGGCTAGTCTGGGCTACATATTGAGCTCAGGGCCAGCCTGAACTACAAAGGGAGACCCAGTCTCAAAAAAAAAAAAAAAAAATTTAAAAAAAAGAAAGAAAGAAACAGTAGGAAGCAGAGTGTTGGAGTGTGGGCAGGAGAATGGGAAAAAATGAGAAGTCATGTCTTGTACTGGTACATATTCTCAATGTCAGTTGTGATCATAAATGTATATAATATGTACCAATAAAATCCATTGTTAAAAAATGATTACAAGAAGATATCTATGAAATATTTAGGGAATAAGGAATAAGCAAATGAAAACAATTTCTCTTTTCCACTTCAAAGCTAGTCATGCGCTCCACCCTCTCGCTGAGCTCCTAAGGTATATATTCAGTTCAGTTTGACCCTGAGCTATTTTAGGAACCATAAGTTCACATCTCTACTAGATCAGGCTGGTATCATGAAAACGGTGAGGAAACCATATCTTCTTTCAAGGTGATGTCTTATGGTATATTTTTTCCTCATAGACCCATATGCCTACATATTAAAACAGATAGGAATATTTTCTGCACAACGAAACACCTTTTCCCAGGGGTTATATTCAAATATGACAGCTAGCCTTTAGGCTGGGCTCCACAGTTGGCTACCTCCTAGTTGGAGCAGGGTCCTGCTGGGCCAGGAGGGTAGGGGAGGACAGACCAAAGGGCCTAGGGCCAGGAGGCAGAACATAGGAACCTGGGCAACGGCAATAGACGAGCCAGTATGAGTATTACTAGCGTGTAACAACTGCATATCAGTTGTGGGTCTCTCCTTTTTGCAGCACTGTTGTGTTTTGTTTTGCTTTTTGTTGGTACTAGAGATTGAATGTAGGAGCTTTGTATAGAGCTACATCCCCATCTCATAGATAGGTAAGTAGACAGATAGATAGGGACAGAGATATCTTATTTTGAATCAAGTACTCAAAAAGAGGCTAAATTACCCAGACTGGACTCAAATTTACTATTCTCCTGTTCCAAGATTGCTGAGATTACAGGCCTATTCCACCACACCAGATTAAAAATTCTTTTTTTTTTTTTTTTTGAGACAAGATCTCCCTTTGTAGTTCAGTCTGGCCCTGAACTCACTAGGTAGACCATACCAGCCTCAGCCCCAAACTCACATCAGTCCTCCTGCCTCTGTCTCCTGAGTACTGGATTACAAGCATGAGCCACCATGCTTGGCACTGTGATATGTGGTATCGGGGATCAAACTTGGGACCTGTGCTTGCCAGGCAGACTCTGGAACCACTAAGCTAAATCCTCAGCCCTACAGTTCTTTTTTAAACATATAATCTTCTTGGTCTATCCTTTGTATTCATATTTTTGTTTAAAGCATGAGTAGAGGGGACAGGGATTTAGCTCAGTGGTTTCAGCGCCTGTCTTGCAAGCACAAGGGCCTGGGTTCGATCCCCGGTAACCACTTACAATACTGGGGATGGAGACTCACCCCAGCAGCAACCAGTACCACATACCACAATGCCGGGCGTGGTGGCTCACACCTGTCATCCCAGCACTCGGGAGGCAGAGGCAGGAGGATTGCTGTGATGTGAGTTGGAGGCTGAGCTCAGGGCCAGCCTGCACCACAAAGCGAGACCCTGTCTCAAAAAAAAAAAAAACAAAAAAACAAAAAAAAACATGAGTACAAAGAAAGCAGTCTTCTATATTCTCCAAGCCCATCTAAAGCAAGTAGCTCTCATTCAGCTACAACCAAATATTGTCTTGTGCCAGCTGGAACTTCCAGTTTCTCAAGAAATGCCAGAAATGCAAATTTTAATATTGAATCTTTAATGTTGGCTCAATGATTTTTAAATCTCTGTGCAGCCAGATGCTGTGTCCTCTGGCCTATTGAATGTGTGCTATCCACTAGCCAACAGGCATCGCAAGAGTATAAAGATGTGTCAATACCATATCTTTTTTCTGATATGAGAAACTGAAAGTGTAAATGAGTTCTAAAATTTACGTTAGATATTGTAAAATGGAAAATATTCAGAGGAAAATGTGGGTAGGGGTGGGTAATGAGGGGAAAGAAAAAATTGTGATGTACCAAAAAAAGGGAAACAAAGCTTGTGTATATAAAAGGGGGAGGGTTGTAGGGTGGGTAGGGGAATGGGAAAAAGAGAATCAAGTTGTGTCATGTACTGGTACAAATTGTCAATGTTGAGTGTGATCATGATATGTATATAAAATGTACCTATTTCACAATAAAATTTTTAAAAATAAAATATAAATAAATAAAAGAGTACAAAGATGTGAATTCTGCCCTGAATCGACCTGATCATCTCATCAGATGAGGAACAGATAGATAATGATCTTATAGTTGGATAATGTAGATGATAAACAACTTTGTGTAACTAGTAACTTTCTTGTCTGTTTATCTTGTCACTTGACCAGACTAAGCTCTGCACAGTAAAGATTCTACGCTCTATTTGCCTTCAGCACCAGGTGCCTGATGCATAGCATTTTGCTTTATTGTCCTGATAGTTTCTTGCTTAATCTATACAAGTCAAACAAACATATAGCAATCTACTTGACATAGCCATTTCAGTGAAGTCATTGTCTCTGCATAATCAGCCCATCTTGCAATAAGTATATTTGAGAAATAGACAAGGAATCAACCCTTCATAATTGAATAAACTTCATTTGTTATGTAGACATTGGTCAAAGACACAGCTCAAAGGGGGAACACAGCAGAAGATAATGTAACAACGAAGATTCTTCCCTGTGAGCCCCACATGGGAAATCAGCTTTGGGAGACTGCTACGACTGGCACCTCATTCTCAACCTTGATTTCTAGTGCCAAATGAACCTTCACATTACTCCTCAGAATCAGGTGAAATTCAAAGGCAAAATTAAAGTTCAGTATGATTATTGCACTAGAAAAATAAAATTTGTGATATATTTCCTTTGAAAAATATTGAGAATACCTAAAACATAGTCATAATGTCAATGATATGTAGTTTTTGTTTGGTTGGTGGTTGTATGTTTGTTTGTTTGAAATAGGGTTTGCTAAAGTTCAAGCTGGTCTCAGATTCACTGTGTAGCCCAGGCTGGCCTTGAATACGCCGCAATCCTCCTGCCTCTGCCTCCTGATTGCTGGGATTACAGGCATGCACCACCACACCGAGCAGCAATATGTAGTTATGGGAAAGGATTTGGCTACAAAATAGAATAAGAGCCTTATAACTAAAAGAATCCATCGTGTAATCAAATCTCAAAGTGACTTTTTTCCATAATTACCAGAGGAAGAATATTTAGTTTTACCTACAGTTTAGTTAAAAAAAAAAAAATTGTTCAGGGGCCAGGGCTTTAGCTCAGTGGTTCCAGCACCTGTCTTGCAAGCACAAGGACCCGGGTTCGATCCCCAGTAACCATATACAACACTGGCGTGGAGACTCACCCCAGCAGCAATCAGTATCACATTCCACAGTGCCGGGTGTGGTGGTTCATGCCTGTAATCCCAGCAGTCAGGAGGCAGAGGCAGGAGGATTGCTGCGATGTGAGTTTGAGGCTGAGCTCAGGGCCAGCCTGAACCACAAAGCGAGACCCTGTCTCAAAAAACCTCAAAAAAAAAAAAAATTGTTCACAGCTTCTTTTACAGAGTTGGACATTTATTGATGTTTGTTTATTGACGATTGTATATTAGAAGTAGTACGTGTTCAATGAAAGAAAAAATTTAAAATTATCTAAAATAAAGTGTCCAAAAAAATAAAGTGTCCTTCCATATCCCTTCTGTCTTCCAACCACTCTACACTTAAGTACAATAACTACCCATAGTCCATCTCCTCCCAAGCTTCTTCCTGTCCACTCACAGTACGTGTATATATATATGGGTATACACAGCCCCTCCCCCACCACCAAAGGAACTGGAATCATCCCTTATACTTTGAAAACTTAGCTTTTCTCTTCTTGCTCACTTAGTTTTTATGTGGATCTACCCCGTTCTCTCTTAAGACCACCTATTATTTCAGTGTGAATATACCACAGTGACAATTTGTTACAACCGATATTGCAATAACTACCACCAGTTTTGGTTTCAATTTACTCCTTAATTTTAACAGGCCTATGGAAACTGAATTCCTTACAGAGTTTGGATCTATCATTCAACCGGATATTGCAAATTGGACAATCTGATTTCCGTAACTCCCCACAACTGAAGAACTTCAATTTAAAGAGCAACAAGATATTCAGAATTCACCCAGAAACCATCGAGGAACTCACAAAATTACAGGTTCTAAAATCATTTTTATATTATCTTAGATATGCACACAGTCTGTAACATTACAACATACATCCATCAAGGACTTTCTTCGTGTCCAGTGGTACTGGCTATTAATCCAAACATGTAAGTCTGTTTCAAAATCCCCTAAAAAGACCTTAAGTTTCTTGTATGCCTCAGAAATCAAGGGCCACAACAATGGATATGGACTTTACTCAAATGTAATACTCAGTACTGAAAATTTGCTTGTTCTTTTTCTACATCAAAAGAAATCCATTCCAAGTTTCCAGTCACCTGTTGGGAATACATCAAACCTATCCTTTGTGAAGCTGCCCTCTGAATTTAAGATCAGTCAAAGTTCCTAAGGGTCTTATGCAAACTGGAGCACTCTGGCCAACACAGAGACATCCACAATTGAGGAGTCTGTGTGCCGCTGAAGGCCAGTGACTTTCCAGGCTTTCATGCCACGACTTGGCATTGGGGTAATAAACATGGTAATGAACCAGCACATGCTTATGTGACACTTTCCATGTGCCACATACCATTCTAAAAACTGGACTCGTGTTGGGGGAGAGGACTGTGTCACATTCTGAAATTGTCCACATTGCAATTAATCTCCCTCAAATCTCAACAGCTTTGGGGGTGGGGAACTCAAAGCCCTACTCAGAGATTGGCAACTTTAGCCCTTTTCCAAGAGCCTTCCTGCATTCCCTTCCAGTGTGGGAGGATATTGTGACATCTATCCCAAGTGGTCCTTTAGAAACATCTGTGCGGCCTTTAGTACCATGACGTTCAGTGTGACCCCTGAGAAATGACCTGGTTCAGTGTCCCTTCTTCAGAACCTCATCATTCACCCTCATGCTTTATATCAGCTAGGATCATTCACCAGAAATATAACGTGAGCCACCCATGCAATTTTAATGCTCTCGTAGCTAGATTTAACAAGTAAAAATAAACCAGTGAATTTCATTTCAGTGGCAGGTAGTGTTTATTACCCCAATGCCATTATTTAACCCAATATACTCAGATGTCATCTTTCAAGTACATCATCTGTATAAAAATCCAAACTAGATGTTTTTACATTCCCTTTTTTGTGCTGAATGTTCAGCGCCTGTTGCATTTTACATCCTAATGTATTGCTCAGTAGGCCCCTGCAGCTAGCGAGTGTCCTACGAGACAGCTTGGACATAGATGATGGATCCCTTCCCAGCATGGTGTGAATGAAGTGCTGCTGTGAGACAGGTCTCCTGCAACCCCTGGCCCTTCCACCGGAGCGGCTCCTGAGCCCTCTTCTGTACAAGGGACACTAAGGAACGATGTTGAGGTGAGAGAACTCTAAAGCCAGTTTATACCAACAGAAATCATTTACTTTGGGGTTATGGTTTATTATTAATGTCTGTGCCCCTAACCCTATTACTAGATGGCAAATTCTGTGTGGACACATACTATGCTGGTCTTGTTGGCTAAGACATATTTTTAAATACTTGTTGAATTTTTAAAAAATAGTGAATGATGGATGATGATCATGGACACATGTATTACTTATCTATGACTGTATAACAAATGCTGCACACTTGACAGCTTACCACCCCACACAGCTATTATTTTATGATTTCTGTGGGTCAAGGTATGGCCTAGCTGGACCCTCCACTTTAGGGTCTCTCAGGAGGTTGCAAAGTGAGAGCCAAGTTTTTATACCTGAAAACTCAGCTGGAACAGGGTTTCCCCCACACTCTCATGGCATTGGCAGGACACTATTCCTTGTGGGACTGTAAGACTGAGGGCTCAGCTCGTTATATGCAGTTGGCCTCCATCTGCCAGTCTCCAGCCCTGTGGCTTCTCAGTAGGGCCATTCATAATGGGCAACTTGCTTCGGAGTAGGAGGGGCCAGAGAATCGAGCAAGAAGCACATGGCCACCATGGGTAATGTAATCAAGGAAATGACATCACGCTGCTGTTGTAATGGGCAATTGTTAAGAAACAAATCATAAGACCCACCCACACTCTAGACTAGGAGATGACTCAAGAGTCTGGGTACTAGGAGGCAAGAATGTTTTGGACAGTCTTAAAGTCTGTCTGCCCCTGAAGTTGTTAGAGCAGATAAGAGCTCATTTATCTTGGCAGTGCTCCCTAAGTCACCACAAGGAGGTTATCAAATTGTCTGGGATCCTCATTTAGGACATTGTATACTGGTAAGTATATTTGTATTTGTACTATGTCCTGGGTGTGTCTCACTTCCTGCGCATTCTTACTGGACTTTATGAGTCTTCTAAAGCTCGCAGGTAATAGATGCCACAGGCAAGCTAAAAATCAACTCCAAGAATGTTTTAAACACAGCTGAAATTCTCAACTCACTGGAACTGCCAGGAATTATGTAATTCCTCCTTCTCAATTACCCCTTCTTGGCAATAACTCTGAAAACTGGTGTTAGAAAGTGGAGAACATATTTGGTAACAGAAAGCTGAACATCACAATGGATGTTGTTTTCCTGCTGGGAAATGAATTGAATAATGGGACTAGCCTGTGTATCCTCCATGTGAGACTGTTTTCAGAAGCCAGATAGATTGTCAAAGCATAAATTCATCACCATCTATCATGGAATAAAATAAATTTCCCTGGCATTTCAGGTTAACATTTCTTTTCTTCCTCTTATCTCATTCTTTTAGATATAGTGATTTGTGAAGTAATATTACATGCTTCCCCAAGTTGTTCCATAATCTACACCTGTTTCAAATGCCACTGATGGGTATTTCTTCAGCAAACTGAAATATTCTGTTTGATCATTTCTCAAATTTTTTTCTGAATTATTTCATTAATTTTTTTTCCCTCTAGTTTTAGCTTGCAATTTCCTGGTGTGTAATATAATAAGAAACTGGGATGAAGTAATGCACTAAAAGGAAAGCAAGAGGAAATACCTTACAAAGGACAGAAAGAGGTTTGTGGCTAGTCACTTGTAGTTTATTTGCTTGCTTGCTTTGCTATCTCTTGCCACCATGAATGCTTTTGCTCCTGTCACCCTGCCTTGGAGCAAGTGAATTAAAGACTCTACAAATGGCAAGCTACCTTTCCTCCTTTCACTTGGTATGTTAGGTTTTTGCCTCAGCAAAAAAAACAGCAGAATATTTCAGCCTGTTGAGGAAGAGAGAACATACCTAAGAAAGCTACTAATCCTAAGCAAGATCAAATGTTTTTTTCTTCCAAGTCTGTCTCTGACCTCTTAGTTTTGGCAGCTGTCCTTTGAGGGTGAAGACTGACTGTCTATTCACCTCAGAAAAATTTACCCTCACTACCTAAATTCATAAAAAAAATTCAGATACTGCTCCCAGGGGTCTCATTGGTGGTGCCATCTGAGGACTTGCTGCTAGTTACTTGTGTTTTGCTTGTTTCTTGCTCTTTTGTTACCTTCTGCCCACCTTGAACTGTTTCTCCCCTGTCTGCCTTGTCAACCTGCCTTAGAGCCAGCTAATTATAGACTGGCACCTCTACAAACTGTGAGCTAAATAAATCTTCTCTCTTTTAACTTTGGATGTTGGGTATTTTGTCTCCAACGAGAAAAGGTAACAAAAACAACATCTATGTGGAATGTATTATGTAGCTAAGCCTAGCTTCCTTCTCTATCAAAAAAAAAAGAAAAATGAAAATGTAGTTGGGAGGATTAAGGATAGTGTATATGAAATGCCAGCAAGCTGGTACACAGCAAGGCTCTGCAGACAGTCACTGGAGGGCCACCTAACCGTGCTTCCCTGCTGTACCGTGTCATCTCGTGTCCAACTTCAACAGACCTTGCTCCGTGTCTCTAGTCACTATATCTTTTGGGGACCCTGGTCTCCCCTGCATTTCTGATTAGACTGATAAGTATTGAATAGCCATGGGTGCAAAGAAATGCATTATTCAAATATTAAAACAATATTTGTAGAAAGTATCTCTGCTACACAACAACAGTTATTCTTGGTCATCCAGCACCTTCTGCTGCCTTCAGTCACATATTTCTAGAAATTATAGACCTGTATTCAATTCTAGACTTCTTAGCATGAGAGTCTAGGTTTTATTTAACAGTACAAATTTCAACTATAATAAAGAAGGAAAAGAAAATGGACATCCAAGATAGGGTATGATCAAAAAATACCTTATGGCAGTTTATGTCAAACAAAATACTAAAGTGCATTCTCATCCACCACACTTATCAAATGTGGCACTGTGCAACTTCTGGCTCTTCCACAAAGTCAAAATGACCATCAAATATAAATGTTTTGAATCGATTCAGGACACTGAGGCCAGCACAACAACACAACTATAGACATTCACAAGAATAAGAATTCAGCTCAGTGGTTCTGGCATCTGCCTTGCAAGCTCAAGGTCCAAGGTTCGATCCCTAGTAACCACATACAACAATGCCAGTCATGGAGACTCACACTCACTAGCAATCAGTACCACACACTGCAGTGCTGGGTGTGGTGGCTCACGCCTGTAATCCCAGCACTCAGGTGGCAGAAACAAGAGGATTGCTGAGTTCAAGGCTGAGTTCAGGACCAGCCTGAACTATAAAGTGAGAGCCTGTTTCAAAAAAAAAAAAAAATTACATTCACAAAAGAAAATTTCTAGAACTGCTTCAGAAAGTGACAAGAATGATGGGAAAAGACTGCTTAAAGAGATGGGGAGAAGTTTGAGAAGGATTAATGGTAATGTGTCTTTCACTATAGTAATTTTTAAAAATTTAAACATCTATTGTGTTTGTGATCACACATACAGATACCATGCTTAAAAATTTTATATACATTAATTCTTACAACATCCCTAGGAGGTTGGCTAACAGAAAATAAACAATTTTCCAAGACATACAGAGATTTTAGGAATTGAGCAGACATAAAATCCAATAATGCCTGACTTTTAAACTAGTACTCTTTCCATAGACACACAAACAAAATCTTTCTGTAACTTATCTAAGTGTCTTTGTTCCCAAACTGTCCAAACTTTGTTTCTTCTCAGGCAGGGTTTAGGCCCCAGCAACAAAGTTTTGACCACTGTCCTACTGATGATGATCATTGTTCTAGGAGTTCCCCATGTGGAAGTTGACTTCTCTGACAACAGCCTGGCAGTGTGACCAGATCCTGGCAGTCTTCCAAAGTTTCATTTCTGAATCACAGAGGAAAAAATGGAATTTCATTTACAAAAAAATTTGTAGGTAAGTTGGTAGTATCCGTTTTCTCTAAAATGGACAATGCACGTTAAATTTTAGTTTCCTTGGAAACAATAACAGTCCCTAAGGGATCCCTGTGATCCCTCTTGGATCAACTAAGAGGGTTGATCCTTGCCCGTCAGCAGCCTGAGGCTATATCAGAGAATAGACCTGGTGCCTCACTGTCCTCTCCAGTTCATGAATGACTTTTTCCATGGTCAAAGAAACCTAGCTCATATCACTCACAGTCATTAGATTTAATCAAAAACTGAAATTTCACTAGAACAGAATTTTTGCCTGTACCCCCAAAGGACACAGTCTTACACTAATTCTTAACCTTTGAGTAAAGAAAGAACTTTAAAATCTGAAACATTATCATAAATGCTTGTTTAACCCTTGAGAGCATGATATACAAAACAAACACGCATTTTGAAAGTCTGCTTTCTTTGATTTGTTTCTTATGACTATGTTACTGAAGTTAAACATTCTGAAAAGCTGGGTCTTTATTCTCACTATCAACTATATTGAAAAAAAAAAGATTTAAAACAAAATTAGTCCTGGACTCTGTCCTACCAAGGATTATCATTAAAGTAAACTCAGGCCATGCTTTCTAGGTTTAGAAGAAATCCAGGGAGGGCAGGGGGAGGTCTGAATGTTGTCAGCCACACTGACCCAACTTTCTCCCTGGCACTCTGTGTGTGGAAGGCAGAAAACCAACAACCAGAAGAGAAAGAGAATTTTTTATTGTTTACCAGCACCCAGGAAGGAGGATTACACTCTTCCAGCAAATGTGAATAGTTAAGGGTATAGAGGAAGGAGAAGTGATAAGGCTGCCCCTCCAGCCCACCTCCTTCCTTCCATGAGCAGCAGTCAGGCAAAAAGCCTCCCAGGCCTAGCAGCATACCTGACCCCAACACCAGACAGCCAGGTATAAAGGTGCACAGAGCCACGGACATCCTGTCAGTGTTAGGCACGAGTGAGGGATGGATAGAGGGATGGATGGATAAACCCTGACTGTCAGCCTATGACAGAGACTTGAAAATATAGTTAGACCAGGACTGAGGAGGACTAAGGGGAGCTTTGAAAATCCCTGGATCTTCCTCTGAATAATCACTATAATTTTTATCTCTCATTTGCAAGGAATAAGGAAGCATATCTGGAGGCTCCCACAAGAGCTTCCCTTACCTGACTCCAAACCACAAGAAAAGCCTCGCGGAGAGTGAAGCCAAGAGACCCAGCGAGGAAGGCGCAGACCCTTGTCCACCCAGGAGGAGCCACGCGCTGCCACCCATGCCATGGAGGTTCAGAGACAGCCATCGAGAGGGCTCAGAAATGTCCAAGACCTGCAAGCCACAGGCAGGAGCAATGATGAGCCCCAGGACCTCACCCTAGCCGTCTGTCTGTCTGTGTTCATCACATTCATCGTGGCTTTCTGTGTGGGGGCTTTCATGAGGCCCTATGTTGACAAACTGTGGCTGAGATGCAAGGACAAAAGGGACAAAGGCCGGGGCTCAGGTAATGCCTATGCAAATGAGGGCTTCTGCGATGGAGTTGAAGCTACAAGGAGCACGCAGCAGCCAGGGACAGATCCACAACGAGCTTTCCGGCACTCAGGCCTCTATGAGAACCAGGACTCTTTCTTGGCACCAGACCCAACTCCATATGCCACTGTCATTCCTGATAAAAATTCAGAAAGCAGCAGAAAGGAGGTTGGCAGGAAGCAGAGCTCAGAACAACTCAGGGACAACCAGCAAACAGGAAGTAGAAATAACAAGATATTTCCTAATGGCCCTGCAGCTCATTCTGCTCCTTACAGACACCAAAATGCAGACAATAATCTACTAAGTTCAGCAGCACAGGACAACATATATAGCAACGAATTAGAGTATGAAACTGTGGCCCCAGAATATTCTCTCAGTGAGCGTTCAATGGACATCTCTTCGGCAGATGGCACATTACAAACTGTCTTTACTGTTTCTGGCTCAACCTGTACTGATATGAATGAATTAAACCCATCATTCTCAAGAGATATGACAGCTGTCACCCCCCAAATGCTCACACATGCAAACACACTGGGAGTTCAAGATGGTAAGGAAGGAGGGAGCCTTAAAGAATCACCTTTGGAAACTCGGGGTTCACAGATGGAATTATCCAGTGGAATACCACTAAACCATTCCATGAGCTTTCTGCACACACAGCAGCCAGCACCCCTGGGGGCCAATGCTGAGGGAGAGGTGTCAGCCTTCAGCAGCGTGGTCACGTGCGGTGACGCAGGACACGTGGACCCATCAGCCCTTCCACCGAGATGGAGCAGTGGCCTCAGTGCTACTCCCGAGCAGGCCGCAAAGAAAGATGCCCCTTCTCACCCTCAGTGTGGTGTGGAGAGTGACTACGATTCTGATGAGGGATCTTTGTTTACCCTCAGTTCAGAGGATTCGGAGGGTGCAAGGGCTGTGATTGGAGATGAAATACTTGATGAAGAGAAGTGTGGGGTCACCAGCGCCCTACAGGGTGAGAACTTCATAGTATGTAAGGACAACATGACTCCAGTAGAAAGTCTTGAGGACAACTTTCCCTCCAAGAAGATTCCAGGGAAGTATGAAACTCAAGAAGATCATTCTGAAAAACCTCTCATCTCTAGTCCAGACTCTGGTTCATGTAAACGTCACCAGGAAAGTTCCTCTAACACCAATGAACCTGAGAATCCTCTAACCTGTACCAGATCCCTGGGCCATCGTCCTTCCAGTGAGGAGATGCCAGGCACGTCCATGTATGACATGGTTTCTCAGCCTGAGCCAGTGCAGTGGCTTTGTTCACTTCAAGATCTAGAATTTTCAAACGTGGACACTGCACCACCAACACCACCACTTCCTGCTGAAGTTCCTTCAGATCCTGGAAAGAGTGCCTGCCATGAAAGAGACTAAGACATTTGTAGAAGGGAATCTGGCATTCAGGAAACAGAGCTCAAAAAGGTCTTCCTTTCACTACAGCAGAAAACTTAAGACCTTCACCAGATTCTCAGAGGGACAACCTGGATCTCAACCAGATGGATACTGATCCAAACGAAGGGTTCGTGTGTCCACTTAAGGACTGTGATTCTAGAAATGTCATAACTGGTGAACTGGTGGTGGGCCAGCTCTTCCCTATCAAAAATGGTTGGAGAGAATATTTTACAGATGGTCCTAAAATCAAGCACTGACTTTACACAAGCTTCCAAATAAATCCAGGTCATTAAGAACACAATCTCCAGCACAATCTCCATCACAATCTCCGGTGATGGAGACTGGGTACCTATGCAGGGGAGAATCCACCTCATTTAGGAAAAGACAATTCTCATTTCCATGCTCACGTGCAGACACAGAGCAGTCTGGCGGGAGCTGGCTCTCTCAGTGAAGAATGGCTCCACTGTGACAAGAGAAGGATGCTGAACTTGAAGAGAAAATTCAAGTGATATTTTTGTTCCTACTGAAGAACTTACATAAAAATGCTTTTTAATGAATTCTGCACAAAGACTAGCAGAATTCTTTGAAGGATAATTGTCAAACTACAAAATTCGAAGAGTTCTGAGCAACTCTAGATAATTTTTAGTAAGTTATGTTAAAAGAGGAGAGGGGCCATTTTCTAGAAAAAAATGCAAATTAAAAATCACTTTTAAAGAAAAGAAGTCATGTTTTCTGTAAAAGAAAAACCATTATCCCTGATGAGTTTATCCATGATGTGAAGAAGGTAGTAAAATTGGATACGGGTTTGTTGATTTTATTTAATCTTTCAAAGAACCAACTATTTGATTCATTGATTCTCTGTATTGTTTACTTAGTCTCACTTGCATTAATTTCTGCTCTGATCTTTATCATTTTTTCTGTCATATGGGCTTTGGGCCAGTCTTGCTCTTCTCTTTCAAGAAACTTGAAATTAAGCATTTGGTTTTCTCTGAGTTCCTTGTGTGGCTCTGATGTGGGAATTCATTGCTATAAGTTTCCCTCAGAGGGTTGTTTTCATTGTATTCAATACATCCAACACTGCCTAGAAAATGAAAACTTCTACTAACTATTAATTTGCCACTTTTAACCATATAAACTATATATTTAATTATGATAAAACCTAAAACAAACCAAAAAATGGTGATTTTACCCTCAGGGGAGACAATTCAAAAGGAGTTGGGGGGAAATAAAGAAATAGAAGAGGAAAAGATTAGAAGCTGGAGGAAAAAGGAAGATCACATAAACTTTGGGAAACTGGTAAAGAACATAGGAGGGAAAGACAGAAAGAAGAAATAAAACCTAGAACAGTAACAACAAACAACCAGAAACAATGTAAAAACAAGAACAAACAAGAAACAAAGAGAAGAAAAACAAAGGTCCACTTCAGAGTGTGCCTTTCTGTCACTGGTAGACAAAGCAGGCAGATAGAGCCCAGATCTGCGTTGGCTGATCCAGGCAAGTCACTCATAGGTAGGGCAGTGGACTTGCCCCCAGGCCCACCTCACCCTGACACTGGGAGCCACGGGGTGGAGCCAGTGCACAGCTGCTCTGAGTTCTGAGCTCAGTTGGCCTCTCTCCAAAATGGTTCCCAGTCAATTGCCCTCTCTTGGGGGACATCTAAACCCAAATAAGTCACCAGCCACTGCAGTCCACTGGGTCCACTGCTCTGTTCCACTGGTACCTCTGGGTTGCCAATAGTCTCTGTGCATCTGCAGATTCATCCCACCCCCCACGACACACACACAGTGATTCGGGGTTCACAGAGAGAGTGCCACTTGCCACCTCCTTCTTCTGTGGTGAGATCTCTCTCTCCTTCTCTCTCTCTCTCTCTCCCCGCCCCCATGGGCTTTAATTCTCACTCCTGATTCTTGCTGGGTCACAGGGACCATGTCCCTCCTTGACTTCCTCACGTTGCAGTATTCCAGTGTCTTGACTCTAAATGGATAGGCTGTATCTCTGCTGTTCACCGCTCTACCATCTTTCTGGAAGTCTAGGAAATATACTAAGAAAAATAGATGGAGTCTGGTCAGACGAGGTGGATCACTGGGGACATGGCCTGGAAGGATATACTATCCTCCATTTCCTCCTTTCTCTGTCTGCTTCTTGGCCTCCATGATGTAAGTAGCTTTCCTCTGCATCAGGCCCTTCCACCCAGCAGTTTCTGCTTTGGAGCTTTTAATACAAGGCCTTAAACTTCTCAAACTGTGAGCCAAAAATAAGCCTCTTTTCCTTTAAATTGCAGATGGTGGAGATGGTATCTCGGGGACAGAAAAGTGACTGAGACAGTAGGCACAGGCCTTTCTGTTTCTCTAAAGTTTTACATAACTGATTCTAGGCCTTTGCCCATATCCCATCCTAATGCTTCAAATGCTCCAAATGCTCCAAATGCTCTCCCAGGGTCACCTAAATGAGCCTCCTTCACTAACTAGCTCTGACTTAGGATTTAACTTTAACATCATTTCCTCAGGGAAGTCTTCTTGGACTCTGGTTTTCACTATTATAAAATCTCTCATTATACACCATTGCCCTTCACATCAGAGAGCTTACCTCAAGTAAGAGTAAATAATTATTTCTGTGATTATTTTCTTAATGGCTACCTATCCTTTTTATACTGAAAGCCTCATGAGAATAAAAAAGTGTGTCTCCTAGAGCACTGACATTTAATAGGCTCTCTAGGTATGAATAAATGAAAGATCAAACTCTTTATTAAAGACAAGGACATCTATATCTAGTCCTGATTCCCATCCAGCTTGCATTTCATTGTGTCTTACCCCATTCCTGGCATCCAGAATTCAAACCAGCCATACTAAACAGCTCCCACTTGCAAGCTCACCAGGCTGTGTCATTCCAACACACTGGCCTGTACCTATGCGTGTTGTCTGGATGTATGCACTAAGTCCTAGCAAAAATATCCACTCTTTGTTCCAAGGTCTGCTTAAGGGTCACATTCTCTGTAAGCTTTGTCACCACATCTCACCCAAGAACTGACTGCTTTCCTGCTCTCGTGATCCTCCACTACAAAATGTGTATATTTTGGGAAAAATGAAGCTCCATGTGGCTTTACTAGGACCTACCAGACTCTTCTGCTGGTTAACTTCCAACTATTGGTGCAAGTCAGTTCCAACATGGAATTTATGAAGCTGAAAGTCATCTCAGAGCTAGCTGTTATTTCATAAAGTACACAATTACTTTCTATTGCAGTGGCACAGAGGAAAAAAATATACACAACTTTGTTACTTGTTTGCTTTTGTTCAAACTTCCAAAAAATTTTCTGGTGACAGCCATGCAGCTGTCTTTTTATTTCTCATCTTAGAAAGCTTTCAAGTTCAATAAAGTCATTTTGGGATCATTCTGACAAAACCTTCCCCCAACCCTCTAAATTTGTCCAGGATATGAAGTCTGGATCTCTATCACTCAAGAACGCTTTGACCTGCTCTTGTCAGTAACTACATAGGGCAACAACCCAGGGCGTAACTAGGAGTCACCAGGAAAAATATTGGAATCACGGCACAGCAAATAAACACAGATGTCACCACTTTCCTATCTGTTCAGAATACAAAGTCCATTCCTCTCAAGGGGGTAGAACTATGAAGAACTTTCAGCCACAAGGAAGATGGAGGTGAAAGGGGTAGAAGGAGGTTTTATATATATCACGTGGAGGATAAATTTCAAAGAAAGTAGTGCCTTACACTGGACTACGCCACTGTCTTACAACAGAGCTCATTAGCCTGTCCACTCACATCTTTTAGTTGCCAAAAATCTCTCATTCATGAGAACTTGAGGACAAGATCTCTGGCTGAGTCTAGTTCCCACGCAAACCACATCCAGTTTGTTTTTTTCAAATTTCCACCTTGATGCTTCATTAGTACCTGAAAATTCTGGGTGGGCAAGCAAAGAAAGTGTTACTGAATTTTAAAACTTTGTAGGTTGTCTGAGTAATTTAGCTTACAACAAGTGTTCTTCAGTACTTAAGGAAGTACATCCCAAAGCAAGGCATGAAGTCATGGCCTCCTACACATCTCATCTGTGTGTGTGTGTGTGTGTGTGTGTGTGTGTGTGTGTGTGTGTGTGTATGATGTGTGTTAAATGCTGAGGTAATTCACAGGATTAAATGTGAATAACACTTTTGCTCATATGAATAAATACAATCCATATATAACACTTATTATATGAAAAGAAATTTCTCATTAGTTCTTTTTGGATATCATTACTGACTGGCTTTTTATGACATAATATAATTTTAATTAATTATAATTTTTCATTCTATTTTTGATGTTCAAATTAGTACAGCTGAACCATGTGAGCTGTTTTCTAGGTCTTTATGTAGAATTTCTAAAGCATCGTTGCTTTTGGCAATAGATAGTTCCAAAGCAGTCTAGAATGTTAAACCAAGAATAGAAATCAGCTTTGCTCCAAGAAGCCTGCCTTTCTTTTAGTAAAGAATAAACAGTTCAGGTTTTATTGCTGCCATGTGAAATTTGCATTATTGAAAAGCCTCATGCTCTGCAAAGCACATTCTAGAAGAGGCTTGGGTGGTAAATAAAGTTAAGGAAACCATGGAAGAGGTCGGTACCCTTCTAACCAGAGCACAGAGGAAAAGTGGCTGGTCTCCTGAAGTCACCTTGGATAACCCAGGCATGCAGCCTGGCTTGGCTTCAGGCTATAATAATAGAAATTTAAAAGTCACATAAACCATTGAGTGGAAATGTTGGCCACCACATAGTTAAGGTGGAGCTGTGTTATTGTGAGACAAAGAGC
The DNA here is from genome assembly GCA_004026965.1 of Petromus typicus. NCBI lineage: Eukaryota > Metazoa > Chordata > Mammalia > Rodentia > Petromuridae > Petromus > Petromus typicus. The sequence continues at coordinate 12,147 of PVIR01018887.1, read as the reverse complement.
ACAAGGCCAGGGGCTCCCCAGGAGCAGGACACAAAAGCGGTACAGGCAGACATGCTGTGGTCTTCTCCAGAGAATCCATGCTTGTGTCCAGTGTTAATTTTCTTAAAATACAGCTAAAGGACTTCTGCTCTTAAAATGCTAACTGTGAGACATTGGTCTTTCCTGGTGAAAGTTGTAATTCTACTCCAGACGAGTAAACTGATAGGCTCCACCATGACTTCCAGGTTAGAAGATTGATACCATTTTCTAATTGCATGTGAACTAATACAACACAAATGCTCTTGGAAACCATTAGCTTCCTCCCTATCTGTGCGTGTAAGGCACGCTGAGAGGCGGAGGTGTGCTCCCAGTCGCCTCCATTTGAGCTGACCCATTCCTCACTAACCAAGAGAGAACAGCAGAGGTGACCCTGCGGGACGTCTGAGATCGCCACAAGAAGCTTTGTAGCCTCTGCCTGTCTGTTCTGGAATGTACACTGATGATAAAGCCAGCAACCACGTAAGACATTCAAGAAAGAAAGCAACTGAGTAGAGAGAGAACTAAAGGATTAGTAGAAAATATTTACAAACATAACCTGATAAGGGGCTACTATGAAAAATATATGAGAAACTAAGAGCAGAACACCAATCCAACTTGAATGTGGACAGAAGAACTGAATAAATATTCTCAAAATAAGAGAATTGGATGGCCAAAGAAGTTAAAAATGGGCTCAAATTTTCTAGTCATCAGAGAAATGCAAATTAAAGCCCTGATGAGATTATATTTGAAAACCTCCTATTAGGGGTTACTATTCAAATTTCTTTGTTTAAATTTACTACAGTTGAAATATAAACAGTACTTCCTGTTGTGATTAGGTTTGGAGATCATTAAAAACCTTGTTATTTTAGCACAGCCACAAAGGTCAGAAACAAGAATATACTTTTTAAAGCACTGGTAAAAACAGAAGCAGCCTTTGTTTTATATTTGTACTAATTAATAATCACCATATATTATCTATCACTATCTCTTATTTGTGTTATGTCATTTTTGGAGCTTTTCTAAAAACTGCTTCATGAATAATGATGTACAAACAGAAAATTTACATTTCTTATTAGTGAAGAGAAGCTTTTATCATAAAATAATTTATTAACAACACAGTTCTTATAGCTTAACAATGAAGGACTGCAAAACCCAGACAAAAAGAGCTGTCATCAGAGACAGGGCCTCACACTCTCACCTGAGGCCTCGTCCCAACCTCCTATTTAATAATCATGCACTTAGTTGCCCCATTTTTCTCTTTCCAAAGAAAATATATATTTACCAACAAAAAAAAGAAAAGAAAGCTTATGTATATCTAGGAGGAACAGGGTTGTAGGGAAGGCAGGGAAATGGGAAAAAATAAGAATCAAGATACATCTTGTACAGGAACAAATTCTCAATGATGAATGTGATCATAATGTGTCACTAAAATGTACCAATAAATTCAACAAAAGAGAAAAAAGCATGTATTTACCTACAATGCCCAATTCCACAAATGTACATCCAAGAAATTTTGCCTCATAGGTTCCTGTGATTAAAACATATTGCTTTCTTTAAAAAGTCTTACCCTTTTTTGTTTATTTCTTATTCTTTCTCAAAAGAAAGGACTTCTAATACTTCAGGATATAACTTCTTTGCTATGTGGCTTTGCCACATCTCTCATCATTTTTTGTCTGTGAGTGACTTTCCCCAGCAAGTCCCTGGCCTTGCCCTCATGCCCTTGCCCACGTGGGTCTAGGTGGGGCATGCTGTTTCCAGGTTGCCTCGGCTCAAGTACCTCAGGATTTCCAATTCTAGACCAATCTTTACATTAGTTTTACAGTTTAGGAGAAATAAGATATTGGAGGGAGTAGGGTTGCTAAAATTTGGGCATTAATTAGTGAAGGGGGAAGACAGGGCTATAGCAGAGAAAGAAGCCAGAAGATGGAAAGGACCACTTGAGAGGCATAATATGGGTAGCGTACTTCATGATAACCGACTAATCCAGTGCCTACCACACAGTGAGTACTGAATACATGGATGAAGGGGTGAAAAAAAAAGGAAAGAAGAGAAAGGGGAAGAAAAATCCTGATACAGGTGCAGTACAGTGAGGTAGAGTAGGTCTTTTTTTTCTTCCTCCTTTATTGAGTTTATTGGTACATTTTAGCTATACATTATGAGCATGTTCAAAGAATTTGTTCCTGTAAATGATGTATCTCGAGTCTCATTTTTTCCCATTCTCCTACCTTCCCTGCAACCTCCCAAACCACTAGATAATTAAACTTTCATCCAAGACTACCCCTCACTCCAGGACCACCTCTCTGCATGGCGGTGACTTGCTGAAGAAGCAGCGCAACTTGTCCTGGGGAGGGACTCCTTCCGGGTCTGACTGACGGCTTCTTCCCGGTCTTTTTTACATTGTTCTGTGGTTCTCTGTTCTTTGCCTGGGACTCAGAAGCTGCATCTGCTTGTGTGAAGTCTCTCTCCATTGCTCCGAATATTTCCCCAAAGTAATGGGACAGAGAGCTGGCTGATGAGACTGGATGGCTAGGCAGCAGCTTAATTTAGGCCTTGGTGTTACGTCTGAAACGTGAGACTGTAACTGACTGCTGGTCCTCTATTTTTATGGAACTGGCTATTGTGCCAGGAAAATGCAGGCTTGGAAAGCTGACATTTCTCGATGTGCGACGGGACTGCATCGGTAACTCCATCAGGTGAGTCCCTGTGATGTTCTCTACAGGTGGCCCCTAGGGACAATATTCCACTAGGCCTTGATGTTCTAGTTCACAGAGTTTCCCCAGACTCGAGGAGCTGTGCTGTGATCCACTCCTTTACGGTGGCAGAACCTGTTGCCAATTCCTTTTCTGGGACTAGAAAGCCATTCTTCAGGACTAATGCAAGCTGGGCACGCAGCATTTATACCAGAAGCTCACAGGACCAGGTTTTATATCCTCCTCCCATCACCCGCCTCCCAGGGTTACATACTGAACAGAAATACCGGAAATTATTTCACCAAACCAAAGTAAACACAGAGTTGCCTCTTGAGTTTTAACAAAAAACAGTTACACGGTAGCTGATAACCAAGGAGACTCCACAGAACCCTGACTATTCTGCATCGAATGTCATAACCATCCAACGCAGACGTAGCTGGAAGGAATGAGACTGGGACTTTTGCCTAAGAACAGAGGTAGAGACTAAAAATGCTTCTCAAGTCTGATATAAAGTTCAAATATGAACGGAAAAACGTGAGAAGTCCCTGGGTGTCTGTTTCCGGGTAGGCACCCTCCCCACCATGCCCCTCACCATGAAGGCAGGACGTGTCCCGCCGCGGGCCTTAGCCCTGCGCTCTTTCTGTCTCCGGCCTGCGTCCACCTTGTTGTCTGTCATCTGAGCTGCCCTGCAGCGCCCCTCAGAGGTCACATCCTCCACATTCTCACCCTTCTCTCTCCATCGCCTCCAGACTGAGCTTCCCCATCGGCTGCTCCAGGTCTTTCCCTCAGGTTTATCTGGCCCCATATTGTACGAGCAGCGAGGAACCTCTGTAGACACTGAGAACGGAACAAAAATGGCCGTCCGTCGCCTTTTAAGACTGCCGAAGTACAATTGGTCTGAAACTGCTCCTGCGAAGGACACCCTTGACCCAGCTAGCGAGGCCCTTTTTTCTTTATGCTCAGCCTCCCTGCCTCCCCAAGGGCCTCATTCCCCTCCCAAATAAGGACTAGACAGAAGAAGAAAAACAGAAATGTTCCATCAGAAGCCTTCTTTCCTGAGGGATTAGATTCACCAGCAGCACGGGCTATAACTGTGATTTTAATTAGGGCCTCTAGATTCAGCAAATAAAAGCACAGGATGTCCAGTTAATCTTGAATTTTTGATAAATAGCAAATATTTTCATAGTATTTAGGTGTGTCTTGTGCAGTATTTAGGACCTATTTATGTTAAAATATTATTTGTTGTTTATCTGAAATTCAGATTTAGTCGGCCGACCCGTATTTTGTCTGGCTGCCTTATTTTAATATTCACATAAAATAAACTGAGACGCTTGCCATGCTGCACACAGAGGGTTCTGCAGTCCAGCAAGGGGGGAGGGAAGTGAGTATCGCTGAGCTACTTTTGCTGCAGCAGGGAGTGATCAGCTGTCTGCCTTCCTGTGGGAGCACAGAGCGCACACTGCCCAGCCTGTGAGACACCACCGTCAGAGCCTGAGTAATGATTTACTAAGCGGCAGCAATGGAAATTCACTACCACGCGGATGGGGGGGAGGCAATCTCAGAACATCAAGTCCACCCTGCAGTTGCCAAGGAAAAACAAAATAAAACATGATGAAACAAAATACTTGCAAGAACGTTTTCTTGCACAGAAGCAGTTACTGCTAGGGAGAGTGGGTTAGTTAAAAGCATGCGCAATTTCAAAAAGGATACCCTTCCTGGGAGCCTGCCAGCTGGTTCGGTTCTAGCGCTCGTCACCACAACACACCCTCACACACTGTCTGCCACCCCACCAGCCTCCTGCCTTCCAGGTATCTGCTTTGACCTTGGCCAGCTCAGCAGACTGGAAGGAGTTACTTGTACTTAACCTCTGTGGCACACACTTAGGTCTTCTTTTTTTTTTTTTAGACAGAGTCTTGCTTTGTAGTTCAGGTTGGCCCTGAGTTGACTATGTAGCCCAGGCAAGTCTCGAACTCACAGCAGTCCTCCTGCCTCTGCCTCTTGAGTGCTGAGATTACAGGCCTGAGCCACCATGTCTGGCATTGTGCTATGTGGTTACTGGGGATTAAACCAAATCCCTGGCTCTGGGTTTTCATTTTCTGAGACAGGGTATTGCTAAGTAGTTCAGGCTGTCTTTGAACTCACTGTGTAGTTCAGGCTGGATTCAAACTCATATTCCTCCTGCCTCAGCCTCTCAAGTGCTGGGATTACAGGCATGAGCCACCACATTCTGTTCGCTGTTGACACAGGGGAGCAAATCTGGCTCCCGACCTGAAAAATAACTAAAACATGCAAGTTTTTGTTCTCTAAAATCAAGGAATGAATTTTAGGAAAAAACAGGGGTTAAGAGTAGGAAAAATTTTATTGAGAAAGAAAGCTTTTGCCTAAGAGATACAAGAGGGGAACTTGAAAATGAGTGACCCACCCACCTTGCTTTCCAGGGGGCTTTTATGGAGTGAAGCTAAGAGGTGGCCAAGAGGTGGGACAAAACTATAGTCAACCGGTAACATTGCAAATACAATCGCTTATGTAATATTGGTACAATGAGAAATTACAAAATGAATAAAATCATGATCCACCAATAAGATTACAAGTATAGTTGCTTAGGTAATACTGATTAAATGGGGATCCAATGAGAAATGAAGTCACATAACAAGTGTGCAAGAATTTTTAGTTAGGGGCCGGGGATATAGCTCAGTGGTTCCGGCACCTGTCTTGCAAGCGCAAGGACCCAGGTTCGATCCCCAGTAAACACATAACAATACTGGGTGTGGAGACTCACGCCCAGCAGCAACCAGTACCATATACCACAGTACCGGGCGTGGTGGCTCACGCCTATAATCCCAGCACTCGGGAGGCAGAGGCAAGAGCATTGCTGTTATGTGAGTTGGAGACTGAGCTCAGGGCCAGCCTGAACCACAAAGCGAGACCCTGTCTCAAAAAAAAATTTTTAAAAAAAAAAGAAAAAAAGAATTTTTAGTTAGGACTCTTTTCCGGAAGAGGTGGGTCAAGGTCCTGGCCCTTCACGCAGTGAGATTGACACCTACTTAGAGTATCAACCTGATGCCTACTGGAATATCAATCGCTGCTGTTTATCCCATGTGGGTGGGGTAGTTCTGTCCTTTGGCAATGTCTAACCTTCAGCAGAGGTCTCTGACTGTTTTCTATGTTGGCTCCTTCCACAGCTAGCCGGTCTGCCTGCAAGATGTCTAACTAGCTTACCTACCTATAACACTGTGGCAGATTTTTAAATACCATGGCCATTGCTTTGGCTTGTTGAATTACACACACACACACACACACACACACACACACACACACACACACATACACATGGAAATATCCTGGTATTTATTATTCTATTCAACTGAACACCTCTGATGTGCAAATGCTGTGCCAGTCACAGAACGAGTGTGCAGCGCGAGAGAGGCTGGAAGCAGGGGCTGGACCAACACAGTTCTGCCTGCTGAGCTCAGAATCCAGTGGGAGAGCACCACCAAATGAATCTCCTCTACCAGGAGAACAAACATTGTCCAGGGGATCAAGTCTATGTTTGGGAAGGGAGGAGAAGCACAGAGGGAATAGGAATGAGAGGCCAAGATGGTGGAAATATGCATGCTAGACTTTTGTCTATATTTTAATGTAATTTATGGATTTATGCAGAAGGAATGTCAATATATTATTTAGACCAATATCCAAATAATAGCTATTAAATTGCACTCAGAATTCAATGGGCTTCAGCCCTACATGGGTCAGTAGAGGAAAAATCAATCTGCAAATTCATGAACAAGATTCTATTTACATTTAGTTATAAAGACCCAACCACTTAGGATCATCTAAATCTACAGATGGCAGGGTGTGGACATTTTTTTCTTTGAGTATATAATGTTACAAACTATGGGAGGTAAACAAAATTCAACACAAAGGCGGAAATGCAAATGTTCATTTATTTGCATATGAATAAGATTATCATTAAGCAAAACAAGAATTATTTCCTTAAAAAACATGTGAGTCTTCACCCAGAGGTGAATCCACAGATTGTCTTTGCTATTTTCCATTATCACAGAGCTGAGACAAGCCCACCTCTCACCAGGTAACCAGATCACGCTGCTAAGCCTTGCAGCTTCGCTCCTGCCTTGGGCCCTGCAGCCCCGGGCCCTGTCTGCCACGTCCATGCCCGCCTCACTGCCTCCATCCCCCTGCTGCCCCACTTTTGGTACTGTCTGAACACACCAGCTGTCTCCCCACAAGACCTCAGCTGCTGTTTCCTCTGCATGGAATGTGCTGTCCTGTACTTCCTGCTGTATTTCACTCCCATAAAGAGCAACTCAGGTCTAACCTCAGCACATGGGCTGCTGTGTTTTATCCCTAGATGTCCCCAAAGCCTCATGTGATCACAGCAGGGACCTTCAGGAGGTGACTGGATCACGGGAGCACGGGAGCACGACATTCACATTGAATTCTGAATGTGAATTAGTCCACTGAGGAGGTTATAGGTTAATGTGACGTTGGGAGGTGATGCCTGGTTGGAGGAGCTGGCCACGTGGGTGTGGCATGGAACAGGCCCTCCTCTCTGACCCTCGCTGCCTCCTGCCTGCCTTCTCAAGAGTAATTCTGTGTCATGACCCTCCACCATGTCACCTTGCCTTGGAGCCTGCTAACTAGAAACTGAAAACTCTACAAACCATGAGCCAAAATAAGCCTTCTTTTAATCTTCGAGTGTCAAGTATCTTTTCCCAACGAGAGAGTAGCTAACATGTGAGCCTTTCTATATCCTGTGTCTACGTAGCACTCGCTGCAAAAGTACTCCCTCCACACTCCAGCGTTTCTTATTTTCACACCTCCTAAGTCATCTACCACACTTTTTTATTGAAGCTTTCCTTGTGTACCGTTTGTCTTCCCAATAAAAGAAAAGATATTGTCTTGGTCACTACCACAGTGCTCAGTCTAGAGACAGTGTCTGGCATATAGTCAGCAGCCGATAAACATGTATGAATTGAACATATTAATTCTGACTTCAGATAAATAGAAACAACACTTTTCAACTCCTTGTCTTAGAGAAGACATACTGATTCATAACGGGAATGAAGTCCCAGGCTGATCAATTGCAGAAGAAAAATGCATTTAATCTCTTCTTGTAATAGTGCTATGAGATTTCTTTGGAAGCATCCTCCTCTTCTAAAACAATTGAAAAATTAGAAAAATGTTTCTTCTTTTTCTCAGTCTTTTTCTTCATGCAAAACATTTTCATGAAATTTCAAGAGAGGGAGCCAGGAATTTAGCTCACCACACCTGCCTCACAAGCACAAGGTCCTGAGCTCGATTCCTGGTAACAAAAAAAATTTTTTTCAAGAGAGGGCTACACAGGGGCCGGGGAGTTAGCTCAGTGGTTCCAGCGCCTGTCTTGTAAGCGCAAGGGCCCAGGTTCAATCCCCAGAAACCACATACCATAATGGGCGTGGAGACTCACGCCCAGCAGCAACCAGTACCACATACCACAGTGCCGGGCGTGGTGGCTCACACCTGTAATCCCAGCACTCTGGGAGGCAGAGGCAGGAGGATTGTGATGTGAGTTTGAGGCTGAGCTTAGGGCCAGCCTGAACCACAAAGCGAGACCCTGTCTCAAAAAACCAAAAACAGAGAGATCTACACAGCACTGGCTGTCTGCCAGGTGGCATCACAGGGAGATGACTGCCAGCTCAGCCTCTGTACACTTTGGACAAAGGAAACATATCCAGAGCTGAGTCTTTAAAAAGAGTTTGGTGGGATCCTGGGAATTCCACATCCCTCCTGGTATCCGTGCTCGCCTGTGACTCCAGCCTAGCCTCTGGAATTGGCACCTCCCTGGGCTCTTCCCGGGCTCCATCCCAAGGTGCGCAGCTGCTGCCGGGCGTTTCCACCTGTGCTGGACAGCACCTGTGTGGTGACTTCCAGGGGACGTGCGAGCCTCAGAGCTCAGTCCTGTGGCGAGGGAAGCTCTGTTATAATCCTCCGTGGCTACATCACTGAGCCGGTCAGGAGTTCGGCGCTTCTCAGGGAGGAGTCTGTAGCACTCTTTGGGTACTCCGCCTCCTCCACCTGACGTTGTCCTCTGAGTACCTCAAATCTTCTCAGGGGGACGTGCATGAGTCTGGCATGGATAAATAATCTTGCAAACTTTAAAAGTGAGGACACGCCATAGTTCCATTTTCCTCTCCCTGCTTGACTTGAACTCATATCAAATCATAAATCAGATTATCCTGAGCCAACCAGCCGGTAAATCACCAGTGTTTCTCGCAGTGTGGCCCCTGGGTTTTGAACAGTCAGGCTCAGTCCCCGCCACAGCATCAGCAGGAGAAAGCAGCAAATGTGACAACTCGGCCCCTCCCAAGGCAGCCTCGGGCAGGGTGAGGGCAGTTTATATCTCCAACCCCCAACCCCAGTTGCGGGTAGAACAGTCTACTTCTACTGCAGCCCTGCTCACTGCAGGAAGAAATCACCTCCTCCTCCCTCGGGCTGCTCCCTGCAAACACCACCCTGAGCAGAGAGGCCTGGGATAGGGACAGACCTTTGCCTTCTTGCCACACCCAGGAACTACTCACAGGACCAGCATGGCCACTGCCTGGCCCAGAGGCCCAGCACCAGCAGTGAGGACGCAGCTCAGATGGTCCCTTCTATCCCCAGAGAGGCTCCTTACCTGCCGGGCTGGCCAGGCCCCGGGCTTGCTCCCATGGAGCCCAGGCTCTGAGGTGCTGGCTCTGAAAGGCTGGGAAGCTGCCCTTGTGATCTCGGGGCTCCTGGGGAGTGAGGAGGAGAGAGCAGTGTGCAGGAGTGAGAAGGGCTTCCTCAGATGGAGCTTGGACTCGGGCTGGAGGAGGCCGGGAATGGTGATGCCACTGAGGACCCTGGGGTTGCGCCTGCACCCAGCCCAGGGTAGCCTAGCCCGCCAGCCTGGCACAGCGGAGGAGACTCTGCAATGCTCTAGGGAGGGCAGTGCGAGGCCGGAAGTGACCTGCGCAGCGCTGTTCTCTGCTCATGGCGGTGGCTGTGAGGCCCGTAAATACACACCAAACCAACACTCATAGGGTGCTGTGGGGCAGTGCGCGACTGGGAAGAACTGGCCTAATTCATTGGTTCTCCCAGATCCCTCTGGTCACACGCCTCTGGGGCCCTTTCAACTTCCGCTGCAGGTCCTCGGCACACCGCTGTACGGAAGCCTTAGTTTCCTCATCTGTGGGACAGGGTTAAGAACATCTCCGACCACTTAGTCTTACTTAGTCTTAGTCTTACTTACATAGTCTTTTGTGCTTCTGCTTGTCCATCTATAAAACAGATATTATCGACTTCAAAATGATTGTTATAAAGATTAACTGATTCATCTCACAACTTAGCAAGACTCTGTCTCAAAATAAAATGTAATAAAGAAAAAGGGGCTGGAGATGTAGCTGTGTGGGAAGGGCCTGGGTTCAGTTCCAGTAAGGAGGGGAAAGGGGTAACATTGTGACATGTGTAAAACACTTCCGAATGTCTGCAGATGGATCTTGTTATCGGTGCTCTATATCCAAGTTGTTTTGCTTCATCTCAGTTTCTGCCTGAAGCATATCACTTAGGAACTAAAAATATTTAAGCATCACAGGATTGCAGCCTTTTAGAGTTGGAAGGGATTTTAGAAATCCATTTAGTCTAACACTTGCGTTACAAATGACAAACCAAGCTCAGACTAGTATATTCAAGGTCAGCTGGCCCAGGTGCGGAGCGGGCCTAGAATCCACTCCAGGGCACTACACATAGAGGCACATCACATCATCTGCCCAGTGCCAATGGCGCAGGAAGGGCCACACTCGGGTGTACAAAGAATCTGGTTCTGTGCCAACGTTGCCACCTTCTCACTGTGCCAGGCTTGTACCTGGAGAAACCTTTAATCCCACAGCCTGCCGAGGTCTATGCAGTGCCACCCTGTGCTCCACCCTGCACTGCTGCGCTGAGTGACAGGAAGTCTCTGCAGCGATTCCCGGGACTCTGTGAGGATTCCTCCTGAGTCTCTCTAGGACCCTTCCTGCCTTCTGACCAGAAAATCTTGGTCACTTCCAGCTGAAGTCAGAGGCCATTTTCTTTTGGCAGCTGCATATTAATTGGTCATTGATCTTTGAACCCCCCTTTTTTTTTTCAGACTGCTGGGCTGAGAAAAATGAAAAGTATTTGTATTGGAGAGTGTTTCCTATAGGGAAAAAAAGCTCTCTCTCATTTAACCCTTCCCCTCCTTTGCCACAAGCCACCACTGCAAGGGGCATCCTCTTTATACCCTTGGCGTATAGCATAAAGGTGCTAAGGTGGGCTGGTGCAGAGGGTGGTTTGGAGATCAGATCTAGGTTGGAGCTGTGGTTTGGCTACTGATGCAGAGAGAAGGGCTTTGGGGAAGTTGCTCACCTCATCGAAGCAGAGAGGAACTGGCACTGGTTCCAACTGTCCCCACAGCAAACTGTGTGGGTCTTCTTCCACCTCCGTGTTCATCAGCATGCCATTAGCTATGGTGATTTTTGTAACTCTCAGTCACGTGAATGTTATCGACCTTCCTATCCTGCCCCTGGCTCTTCACCCCTGACTACATAGTTTGAGACAGTCTCCACCCAGTTCCGGTGCTGTCAACAGCTGAGGCCATATTCTGAAATGTTTGACCTCTTTACCTCTGCTGTAAGCCTATTAAAGCCAATAATGTAACTCCCGAGCTCTCAGGCTTAGCTTAGCCCTTCTTCAAAGATTAGCCGGTTTGACTGTCACACAGAACTCACTTGGACAGTCCTTGGACCCCAGTAGGGTCTTTGGTCCCCTGTCCCCTCCCCACCACCTCCCAGCTACGGTTGGCACATGTCCCAGGTGGCCTGCTCTTTGCAGAGACCCTGAAAGGCATGCTGTCCTCTCTCTGGGATCGATGAGTAATAAACCTACCCTTTTTCCATTCCGGTTTAAATATCTCTCGTTGCTCCACGTCTGATGACGACTATCCTCATTTCAGTGCCTCACGTAACAAATCGCATGTTCCACACCACAGAACCTGACCCACTCTACAAATCAATATCCTTCCATCCAAGATGGTTGTTGAGTATTTTCAGCATTCAATGATGCCTAAGCCTCAGGTTCCCATTCATATAACTGGGGATGTTTAACTGAGATGTGTTTAGAGAGTGTTGGATCCGGGGCACTATACTCATCCACTGACCAGTTCACTCGCTAAATGTGCTTTTAGGAGGTGGGGCTGGTTGGTGGTGGGGCACCGGAAGCGTGACCTGCAAAAGGGTATTCATGTTCCTGCTTCCTCTGCTTCTTGGCTACCATGTGATGAACAGCTGTCTTCTGCGCAGGTCCTTCCTCATCCTCTTTCTTCCTCCCAAAACCAGAAGCCAGCATAAACCTCTCTAAGTTACAGGAGTTGAGTCTCAGCAATGGGAAAGTGACTAAGAGGGGA
>PVIR01018886.1:0-32743 GCA_004026965.1 Petromus typicus | reverse complement strand
CAGCAATCCTCCTGCCTCTGCCTCCCGAGTGCTGGGATTACAGGCGTGAGCCACCACGCCCGGCACTGGTATGTGGTACTGGTTGCCGCTGGGGTGAGTCTCCACACCCAGTATTGTTATGTGGTTACCGGGGATTGAACCCAGGTCCTTGCGCTTGCAAGACAGGCGCCAGAACCACTGAGCTATATCCCCGGCCCCGGGAGATTTTTTTTTAACTGCTGTGTTTTTATGAAATTAAGGTGCATCGTGGCTCCCTCAAGGTATTGCATCACAGTATGTGTGCGTACACGTGTACACACGCACACACCCTTTTTTAGACAGGGTCTCACTTTGTAGCTCAGGCTGGCCCTGAGCTCAGCCTCCAACTCACATCACAGCAATCCTCCTGCCTCTGCCTCCCGAGTGCTGGGATTACAGGCGTGAGCCACCACACCCGGCACTGCGGTATGTGATACTCATTGCTGCTGGGCGTGAGTCTCCACACCCAGTATTGTATGTGGTTAGCCAGGGATTGAACCTGGGTCCTTGCACTTGCAAGACAGGCCCCGGAACCACTGGGCTAAATTTCCGGCCCAACGCACACACCCCCTTTTAAAACAAAGCCCTATTTTCGCCTTCATCATCATGTGTTAAAGGAGTGTCCACATCCCTGATTCAGTCTATTACCCTTTGCTCTGTGCTCTGTGAGTAAATGAGGGGGAGGGATACAAGGAGGCCAAGCCAACGAAAGGAAAAGCAGACGTGGTAATGGCACTTCGCATTAATTTGGAAGTGAGGACTTAGAACTAAAACAGCTAAATGGAGACTGGATTTTTTTTTTCCTTTGATGATTTCCTTCTCAAGCAAGGAGCCACAGTGAACTGGTAAAGATGAAGGCTCACATCAGCGTGTAAGCACTGGCTCACATAATCCAATCTGCCCAGTGTGGACAGACACTAAGCACTGCTTCTTAGTTCGAGGGCAGGCTTCGGACACAGCTTGTCCATATGTCACAACCTCTGCATGAGTCCAGCTTTTCTGGACATTGAGGGCGTGGTTGGTGATGATAGGGATCTATCCTCTTCAGGGAAGTCAGCCTCCCATAAGCACTTTCCAAAATTCTTCAGTATTGAAAATACCATGTTTTCTGTCATTTGTGCCTTTATTTAAGTTAATTCTCATTACATACTTTTGGATTTGCCAGTGGGTACTGGAATATTCAACTCGCAGGGATGTGTTCTTGGATCTCCTTTCCAGTGTTATCCAATTAGAATTAGCCAAAAGTGGTGCTGCACAAGATATGGAAGACAGAAGAGAAATCAGAGCCATCATGTCCTGAGTGTCACTGTTGTGGGATGGAAGATATCTTAACTACTAACACATGGGCCTTTGAGGAATGTTCCAGATCCAAACTATATGCAAAGTTCATCTGGATTCTCCTCTACCCTTCTTGTTTTCAACTCCTCACCTAGAAATGGTATCTCTCATTTCTGCATCCTGCCACAGACTGGCGCTTACTCATTTTTCACTCCCTCGCCAGAGGTTAACAAAGGTCCCCAGCCAAGAAGAAAACAGAGAACCAGACCCCATGTGGATCTGACTAAGGAATTTAACAGCTAGATGGAAAGTCAGAGCTTTCTGTGGCTGAAAAATCTAGTCGGTCATTTTGTAGTGGAAATAAAGGTAATAAAATGTGGTTGAAAGGGCATGATCTTTTTAATTGGGTCTGTGAGAACATCAAATTATAGGTTATCATTTAACTTGCTTCAGGTGCTAATTTTTCACCTTAATGATATGTGATGTTAGGAAGACTACTCTTCAATCTTGGCGCAATGGCGGAATGCTAGTTTCTAAACATCAAGCTGGAGATGATCACAGGGTTCTGAAGTCCTTGGGAGCAAATGAGTGCTCTGGCCTCCTTCTAGAGAATGCACTGCCCAGGATATTTTAAAGAGCGGTGGCGGGATTATAGGATGTTTTATCAGAGCAACGCTTCTGAGCAAGATTTGTAGCTGTAGAGGTTAACTTAGGGACAACTGAAGACGATGAAGAAGAATTCTCGCTTCAGAGCTAACCCAGGGATTCCTGCTATATCACGACGCAAATGAATTTTGTCTCAGACAGACGCAATATGTTTCTGTCTAATAGACAAGACAGCCCCAACACTCTGGGATATTATGGTTTGTTGCAAAATGATAGTTATCTATGTTCTTAGCAGACTTACTTAAGTATTCCATTATCCAAGGAACAAATCTGTTCTTCAAATTCTGCTTCAAAATAGTCTTAATATTTTATTGGTCCCCCTCATCCATTAATGAGTTGCATGTAAGTCTGGCAGATATATGATTTTATACTTTTAGGAAGGTTGTGTTTTTAGCTTTTTGAAAACAAGCTTATTGTAGTATATCAATAGTCAAGGTAATAGTTGTTATTTCATTCTTATTTGCTTTAGAGTATTGGTTTGACTTTAATATAAACCAGATTTAAGATTTGAATGTTTTAAAAATAATCTCAAGAGGAAACTCCCTTAACTTCTCTTCTACTCATTTGAAATGTTTGGGTCCCTTTCCACTCAGTCTCAGGGTGCTGCACACTGTGACACACCTGGAGAGGTCAGAGCACTACCTGAGACATCTGCCTCGTCTTCTTGAGGCTCCATTCATGACACTGACGAAGACAGCCCCACGTATGAACTCCGGGCATTTGAAACACCCAAATCTCTCAGGTTTTCTTTTAGGATCAAGTGGTCAGAAAAGGGCACAAGGCAGTAACTGCTGACATGGAGAAGCGAAGCCTAGAGTTAGTCAGATCATAGTACTTTTTTAAATCTACATGAAGGAAATAAATCAAGTACCTGGTCATATACAGGAGCTAAAGCTATGGGGATTCATTTACATTCCTCTTGCACTTTATTATTAGCCAATGGCTCTTCTCACTCAACTCTTCACTAGACTTATTTATTTATAGCCAGGTGTCTCCACTTGCGTCTGGAGCAAGTCCCTTGAAGTTGGGGACATCTCCCATTGTGCCTTGCACCCAATTTTCCTTGTGGTTTCCTGTCTCTCTTTCTTACATCCTGGCCTTCTCAACACCCCTGACGTTGACACACTTCCTCTGTTATCTCTGTGTGTGCATGCTTGGAACGTACACACACACACACACACACACACTCCATGACTTCTGCTCACCCTTCAGATCAGACAGCATTTCTCAAGGAAGCTTTTATGGCCACTTAAGAAAAGAGCAGGCCTGCTGCTTTGCACCTCACAGATCCTGTGCTTTTCCTTCTGAGCTCTTTTTTGTCATTATTTCTCTCTCTCCCATTGTCAATAAAATCCGGGATCATTGTATCACCACTGTACCCCAGACCTGGCACAGTGCCTGGTACATAGAAGGTGTTCTTGAATGAATAAGAACTCAATGCGCATTTGTTACATGGATGAATAGATGGCTGTTTGGGCTGTTCTAGTCCCTAAAAGCAAAAGAAGCTGTTAAAATAGTGTGACTTTGACTTACTACTACTGTCTGAATAAAAGAGTCCATTCAGATTTGAGACCGAGTTTGATAATGTGCTGTGCTGGTGAGCTGTGGGGAAGCATTCTCATGTATTCCCAGGATTGAGTGGTAAGTCTCTTGGGGGAACACTTTGGTAAAAGCTTTAAAGATTATAAATTAATAAACCCTTTGACCCAATAA
Organism: Petromus typicus; assembly: GCA_004026965.1. Taxonomy (NCBI): domain Eukaryota; kingdom Metazoa; phylum Chordata; class Mammalia; order Rodentia; family Petromuridae; genus Petromus; species Petromus typicus. Next base: position 29,068 of record PVIR01018886.1, on the reverse strand, counting down.
TTCCACTTTTATGTGTTTGCACATTCATGAAATAATCTGTGTTCACGGATGTCTATTGTTGTAGCTTGTGCAATAGTAAACTACTGAAATAAAAATAGGGGACTAATTAAAGAATGGAATGAAAATTCCAAGCAATAAAATACCCTACAGTCATTAAACAGAATGAGATAGGTTTATATCTTCAAATATTAAGAATTGAAAGATTATTATATGACTTAATTAATTAATTGAAAAAGAATTGCCAATGTGTATGTGTACATTTATAGAATGTTTCTGAAAATATCTATGATATACTGGTAACAGTAATTGGATTTTTCTGTTTGTTTTTACTGGGAATTGAACCCAGGGCTTTTGCATTGGGCTACACTATTTAATTTTTGGTTTTGTTTTTGTTTTTCATGAGATAGGATCTCACAAAGTGGCCCAGGTTGAGCTCAAATTTATTATCCTCCTGCCTCGGGTTCCTAGTGCTGGGACTCTAGGCATGTGTCCCAAGCCCGGCCAACAGTGGCTTTGAGGAGGAGGAGATACATGGCAGAAAGACAAGGGTAGGGAAGAGAATTATGGGTTTTTTTTTAAATTCAAATCTTTATTGGTACCTTATATATACACATCATGATTGCACTCAACAATGAGAATTTGTACACAACTTAATTCTCATTTTTTCCCTTTCCCTTACCCACCTTAGCACCCCCACACCCTACATGTATTCACTGACAATTCACTATGTATAGCTTTGTTTCCTTTCTTTTTTATTATCATCTCATTATTTCCCCTCATTATTTACCCCTATACCCCATTTCCCTTTGAATATTTTCTATTTCACAATATCTACCATACATTCTAGAACTCATTTACATCTTCATTTTCTCTTACTAAAGGAAAGTTATGATATTTACACATCTGTGACATATTTTTCACTTATGAGGATGTCCTCAAGGTACATCCATTTGAATATAAATGACTCAATCACCATTTTTTATGGCATAGTAATACTCCAATCTGTAAAAGAATCATGACTTTTTTATCCAGTCTCCAGTCAATGGATATTTTGGTTGTTTCCAAGATTTAGCTATCACAAACTGAGCTGCTATAAACATAGGTGCACATATGTCACTGTTCTATGAATCTTGTAATTCTTTTGTATATATACCTGGCAGATGAATAGTGGGGCCAAATGAAACCTTTAATTTTAGTTTTTTGAGTAATCTCCAAACTCATCTCCACTGGGGTTGTACGAGTCTACACTACTACCAACAGTGGAGAAGCGTTCCTTCTTCTCCACAGCCTCTCCAACATTTGTTGCTGGCTACTTCTGAGATAGCAACCATTCTTTGTCAGGTGAGATAAAGTCTTAGTGTCATTTCCATCTGTATTCTCGAATGATTAGTGATATTAAACATTTCTTCATATACTTCTTAGCTGCTTTTACTTCTTCCTCTAAAAAGTGTCTGTTCATTTCAGATGCCCATTTTTGAATTGGGTCTTTAAATTTGGGTGGGAGAATTATATTTTATAGTACACATGTTATTAACTTTTAATTTTGTGCCGGAATCATGCCTTACCTGTCACAGAAATTAACAGTTGAAGTCTAACAAATGTAAAAAAAAAGATTACAAGTAAATGAATTAACTGCATATATATATATATATATATACATACACACACATATAGTGTATATATGAATGGGATTCAATGTGAATTAAGTTTACTGCTGTTTCTTTGATATTTTAAAGCCCAGATTTCACCTGTGTATTTCAAGTCACAATTGACTTAAGTCAATGCAACCATTCCTTCTCTTTTGTCTCCTCCAAATCTTTCAGTTTCCCCAACATGCCAATGGCTTATATCATTTAGATCTAGGGAACCCTTGTTATGGGGGGTCTAGAAACAGCTCTGTGTCTGAATGGACACTGAAGCCCATGAGATGAAAGCTCACCACCCCTGTGGAACCTGCCTGGAGCCTCCTGGCTCACCATATTGACTTTGGCAGCTCTTGTTGGCCTTGTCATACCAATAACGTTGCTGAGACTAAATCGAATGAACATGTGGCTGTGTCCTCCAAATGCTTTCTGATAGACTTAAATGAGAAACATAGATTACATTTATTTATATTGTGATAAACCCATTGTTTATGTTGCTAGTGATCCAGAAAAAGTGGTCTCCTCCGACACGCCATGACCTAAACAACGACAAGTTGAATTACTATTTCATTTACCATAGGAGACTTCCCACCGTATGTCTTGAAGCAATGGGTTCTGACACAGTTTAAGAAATGATAAATTACACCGCCCCCCCCAAAAAGAACTCAGGGTTTCATAGCAGATAATTGCAAAGAAAACAGTTATTTGCATCTGTGTCTCCCACATTTTGAAAAAAAACAAAGTACTTGAAACAAAAAAGACCCAAGAATTATAAAAACAATTTCATTTTCGTCTTATAATTGGAAACATTTGGGGAAAACACTTTGTCCATTCCAGCTTTATATTCATGACTTAATTTTACATAGGCAATGTAACCATGGCTTCTCCTCTGATTTCATCATTTCAGTTTTCACCAAAGACTTGATGTTATATAGTTGAAGCTAAAGTAGCAAGTACAATAGCATTCTTGAATGTTAAAGGGTCTTCTATGAGGTGTTGATCTTGCCTGCAAGGTCATGGAAAAGTGGGAGACAGGGAGAGAAATACTTTCCAAGCTCTCTTCAGTAACAGTAACTGTGGTTCATTTACATGAGAGCAACATCAACTTCCAGTTATCATAAAAGTCAAGATTTGGCTTGAAATACTCATAGGCTGTCCTACATTGAATAATAACTTAATTTGTTTTAGACAGGCTGTATAGTACTCCATCCTCTTTTGACTCTGAATTATCCTCTCAAGTATCTGAAACCTCTCACTAAAAACCTCACTGTTACCTTGTCTCTGACACAGATGCTGCCATTGTTCAGAATAAGTAATGGCTTCTACTTTTCAGAACTAATGATTGCAGAGTTATAGTAACTCTCTGAAAGTTGAACGTCATTATTTTTAAGTTTTCAGAATTTAATTTGTTTATACTAACCCACCCCACTCTGGGAGTAAGTTAATTCAGTAATCTAGGATACCTTCCCCTTCACGGTTTGGTTCAAGGTTCATGTGTTGAAATCTGGGTCCCCAGCTGGTCCTGCAGTTGGGAGGTTGGGCCTAGTGGAAGGCAGTAGGTCACTGGGGGTGGGGCCCTGGAAAGGGATACTGTCACCCTGTGCTCTCCTCTCCCACTGTTCTCTCTCCTTCTCTGCCCTCCTCTACCCGCTCTTCCAGGAAGTGAGCCGTTTGTCTCCACTACGTGCTCTCCTGTGTGACGTTATCCTGGTAGGTTCACTGTGGAGCCGTGGTTTTCAAGGCACTTGATCCAAGGTAGATGTACAGGTTTTATGTGGCCCCAGTGGATGACCATCCCTGTTTTAAAATTTTTAGTGATTAAAACCACCTTGGCCAGATTTTATGATGTCATATATTGAAGACATGATTAAGTAATTATTCCCATCCTGGGAATGAAGCTTATTTCTTTAGTAAAATTCTGACTCGAAAAAGGTCCCACATCTGTTCATGTTTGAGTTGTTGCTCCCAAATTGACTTTTGATGTTCACCACAGATTTTTTTTTTTCCCCTTTTGTAGAGGGGGAAATAGTATGCAAGACCTCACACGCTAGGCAAGGGCTCAGCCACTGAGTTACATCCCTGACCTCTACACAGGAAGTTAACTAACCACTTCTGTTTTTCAAATACAGATTCTCATCTCATAAAGATTGACTGTTTTCAGTAGTAAAAATGGAAACTCTTACCACCAGTAGCAGAAGCAGTGGGCTCTTCTACTTTATAAGAATTTGTAGAGAGAGTGTCTCAAAACCGGACCAAGAACCTCCTCGATGGCAGCACAGACACAGCTCACCAGCATTCTAGTTCATCCTCATTGCCTCATTATAGTGCCACTGTACCAGACATCACATCATCTTCCAGATAAGAAGGACAGGGAAGAAGCCATATCAACATCTTGCTTCTCAAACCATTTGCTTTTTCAGCAAGTTAAAATCTTCCCTAAGAACATGAAGGAAAATTTCCCTATAGATCTCTTTGGTGATACCTGAATTGTTTGACCATTCCTAGCTGCAAGGAAGATTTTTAAATTGGCCATTGGTCCTTAATAGAAAAAGATAGGCAAGGTAAATGGGGTTGGAAGGACATGTTGGGTTAGTCAAGCAAGAAGTGAGTGCCGCATCAAAAAATGGATCACTAGGATCACCTGCTTCCTCTCCAACTTACAGAATTGTCAGGTGTTTTCTGTGGCCCTCTAGAAACTCAAGAGTAGGCCTTGAAAACTCTAGAATCATTAGTGAATGCATATTACTATTCCTTGCAGAATCACTGTCACTTAATTAAATATTAATCCTCTGTCTTAAACTCTGATGCAGTCTCTTATACTGCAGAACTAAAGCCCACAAGACCCACTGGGTTTTGCCATAAAAATATTTTTGAGAACAGTTCCCATTCCTTACTTCTTCCTTCTAATGGGTAACTCTGTGATGTTTCCTTTAGTCTTTAGGGCTGAGGAAAATTCACTTGCTCTGGGGAAAGTGGCATGCCTCCCTCTTGCTAGTGACACAAGTCAAATGAGAGAAGGTCCTTTCTGCTTGGCCTGGTATACCAGGACACACAGAGATAAACTTTAATCACAGCTACAGCAAGTGCATGGCCTCCAGAATTTATTGCCTGTATTCTGTTATAAACCCCTGCTTGGATTGTTGGATTTCACATAGAACAGGGGTAAATGATAGATTGGAGAGAGAAAGAAAGAGAGAGACAGAGACAGAGTTTTTAATTTCCTTATCAGAGCAAACTCCAAAGACTAAAAAAAAATCACCATGGTGAGCTAAATAGGCTTTTGTAGAGACCAGCTAGACTAAAAAGTACATTATTTCTCACTATACAAAACATTGCCCATTTAAAGGGATTCTTAATGTCCAAAGGTTAGGTTCTATATTAGCTAGATTTCCATTACTATAACAACGTACCTAACCAACTTAAAATGAGGGAAGGTTTATTTTGGCTCATAGTGTTAAAGTCTCTGTGATGATAAACTGATCATGTCAACTTGAATGGGAAACACCCAACTAAACTAGATCAGCGTTGTTCTGGGCTTGGGTGAAAGGACTGACTGAAGGCAGAAAACTCACTCAATGCTGGGTGACAGCAGCCAGGACATTTGCTGCTTGTGTGGGACAACAGGAAACCAAAGAAAGAAAGCTCACCACTGTTTCTTCAGAGAAGCTCCAACCTTCATCTTCATCTCGGATGTCATTTCCCGGTTTCCAGTAGCGAGTCCACAGCCTCCAGCGCAGACTCTGCAGCTTCCAATCAGAGACCCCTCAGCCTCCTACACAGACTCGTGTGCGCTTCACGGTGGGCTTCAGGCCCTCAGCTGGATCCTTCAGCTCCCTGGTGCAGACCGCCCTTTTGTGCTTTTCCACACCTGGCTCTAGGGGTAGCCATCACAAATCGGTCTGGTAAATTCTTATGTGTTTGTACATCTTGTAGTAAATGTGTTTCTCTAGTAGGGACTGACTGATACAGTCTCAGATCATAGCCAGCTACCTGGCACCGTTCATCTCCTTGTGGAATGAATAAGGATGTAGCATGAGGAGGAGCTGTGCTCCTGCGACTTCAGACCTTCCACTAGCCCCACCTCATAGTTTCTTCCATCTCCCAGTAGCACTAAGCTGGGAACGAAGTCTTTAGCACATAACTAGGGCTCCAGTGTTCTTGGGGAACTTACCAGGTCTAAGCTATCTGTGTTCTAAAATCTCTATCATATTTTGATTTTCTTATACTTGCTTACACTTTTATATCTTTTATTTTATAAATTTCATTTTCAAAAATTAATGCTGCAACATCACCCAAAAGACCTTGTTAACATCTGTTGACCTTCAGGACAGTCTAGTAGCCCGTCACACATATGTCATTTTCCTCTTCCGTGTTGGTAAGTCCTGGATTTAGGTTGGGGAGCCAACATGTCCATCTAGAAAGCTTTTATCTCCCAGTGTTTTACAGTTTGGAATGAGCACATGATCTGATTCTGACCCATGAGGTTGGCTGAAAAAGGTCCTAGGAAAGTCCCCTCGTGCCCAGACCTGGTTAGTATCTTAGCTCGGGTTTCCCCAAACAGACACAAAGATTGGCATGCAAGTGGTTTGTTTGGGAGGTTATCCCAGGAAGCAGGAATGAGTGAGGAGGGGAGAAAAGTAAATGAAGGAAGTACTAGTGAGCCAGCCGCCGCCGGGGAACGCCCCAAGAGCCTGGGGACCGGAGTGAGTGTGCGTCCTGTGGTCTCCCTGGAGGGCAGTAGGTGGAGGGTCTTGTTTTCCATCCGCTGGGAATCACCTTGTAATTTTAACTTCTCTACCCCAACTGGTTGTTTTTGCAACCGGGTGGTCTTCTGTGATGTGGCTGCTGTGGATACTCATAATGTACACAGAACTCCACACGAAACTGATGAAATGGAGGGGCCCAGAGAAGGTGGCCAGAGCACCTCGGTGTCTGCCAGGGCCTGCACTGCCCCGCCGCCGCCACTCCTCCCTCCTTCCTCCCGGAACATACACGTCTCCGCTGAATCTGCAGAGCCCACGAACATGAAACCAGGCCCACCCCTTAGAAAGCTCTGAGCAGAAAATCAGAGAAAGGCTAGGTCCCTGGCCTCATGATGGATCTCACAATGCCTTGGACTGCATAACTCTGAGCTTGAGGGAAAAAAAGCAAACCTTTATGTAGTCAAGCTTAAGTCTCCTCCTAGATAGCGCTGAAGTCCAGCCTGAGATACATCCCAAGTACAAGCCACCTCCACCAGAATCCATTCTCACGTGTCCCAGGAATAAGACAAAGTGTCTCCCTTGTGACCATCTCTCTCTGACTCAATCCAAGCAGGACACCTTCCCACTGAAAGCTATCCATGCAACTGTCCCTCAACTATGATTTTTCAAAGTTTCCTGGAAACCAAGCAGTATTATTCCTTCTCTTACATGATATTTTAAAATCCCAAAATAACTGGGCTCACCTGACTTCTTTCCCACAGATTTTGTATTAGTCAGAGTAGAGTAAGTGCTGTAACAAACAGTCCCAACCTCTCAGTGACCTGCAACCGATAACAGGGTTGTTTCTTGACCACATCACAGCCCAAGGTGGGTTCAGCGAGCTCTTCCATATCCTGGGTCATCTGAGGCCTCAACTGTTGGTTCATCACCCACAAATCTCCCTGCAGGGAGAGACGAGTGGAACGTGAAGGACTCATAGTCAAAGACCAGGTGGGTGTACATATAGTCTCGGATTCTCCCACATTCTCTGATCACCAGAGGTCAGTCACATGTGCTGTCTGTCTGCAAGGGAAATTGGGAAGTAAAATCAAACTAAAGGAGAGAGAAAGAGACAGAAATAAAAAGGGAGGGAGAGAGACAGAAACACAGACTGTTAAGGAAACTTTAAAGGCAAAAGGAGGAAAATGACATAGGCTATTTTGAAATGACCTTGGCCACAAGACCAGGAATGAGTGAATATCCTTCCACGGGGATTCTTTTTGTCAGGCTGTGTTGGCTTCGGTGCAGTGTCGGGACTCTGGCAGGGTCTCTTGGGACAGTTCCCGTAGACATAAGAACCCCTAGTTCCTCACCTCCCAGTTTCATTTGTTTGTAAGGACCCAACACAAGTGACTCCACTGAATCGTGACAACTTTCCCACACCTCTACCACAGACATTAAAAAGCTTTAAGTGCAAATCTCCCCCAGAGTGACCACTACTAGGGTCACCCTGCTGTCACAGCTCCAAGAACTGTATGCTCACATCCCTTGAAAACTGTCTTCACAAATGGTGAACCTTTTGTATTTTGAGGATTACACTTGGAAATTTCTCAACATAAGTTGAAGAAAGGAGATCATTTCTGGTTATTATGGTTATGGACATTTGCTGTAGTTATGAAGACTTGTCCTCTATTACTTTTCAAAAGAAGGGGGAGTAGAGGGGTCAAAGGGGGGGCAAATAAATGGGGGAAATGAGTCCCTGTCCCTCAGGGCTGAGAACACTGCCAGTCCGTGGCAGATAACCATCAGCCTCAGGCATTGGTCCCCTCTGTCTGTGCCTGGATGGCCCACGTCTGACAACTGGCTGTGGTGGAAACATAAGATGAAGTGGAGGTAGGGCCATTCTGACCTACTCTTTTATAACAGTCAAGTTTTCAGAGATCTGCTTCTCTGAGTTGTCTTCGTCCCCCACCCCTATTTTGTACCAGGGATTAAACTCGGGGCCTTGTACTTGCAGGGCAGGAGCCAGAACCACTGAGCTAATTCCCTGCCCCAAAGCTATAGCTCTGGCCCTTCTTCTCCCTTCTTAAGGGTATCTCCTCCCACAAGCACCAAATCTCCCATAATTTTCTACACATGAAATCAACTTACAATCCACTTCCAGGAGACACAATCTTCAAGAACACTGGAAAATAAAATAATCACTGTAGGGCTGGGGATTTAGCTCAGTAGTTCTGGAGCCTGTCTTGCAAGTGCAAGGACCTGGGTTCAGTCCCCGGTAACCACATACAACAATGCCAGATGTTGAGACTCATGCCCACCAGCAATCAGAACCACATACCACAGTGCTGAGCATGGTGGTTTATGCCTGTAATCCCAGCACTTGGGAGGCAGAGGCAGGAAGGTTGCTGTGAATTCAAGGTTGAGCTCAGGGCCAGCCTGAACTATGAAAGGGAGACCCTGTCTAAAAAAAAAAAAAAAATCACTGTATTCTTCCATAGCAACAACAACAACAAAATAAATGTTACATTTTAGCAGCCACCCTTAGTACCACAAGCTTTCAAATCATTACAGATGTACTCTGGATTGAGTTGTCATTTCATACCAATCATATTAAAAAGTTATTTCATACTAATCATATTAAAAAGAGAAAATAGGGCCAGGGATTTAGCTCAGGGGTTCTGGCACCTGTCTTGCAAGCGCAAGGACCCTGGTTCGATCCCTGGCAACCACATACAACAATGCTGGCCATGGAGACTCATGCCCAGCAGCAACCAGCACCACATACCACAGTGCCGGGGGTGGTGGCTCACGCCTGTAATCCCAGCACTCAGGGGGCAGAGGCAGGAGGATTGCTGTGATGTGAATTTGAGGCTGAGCTCAGGGCCAGCCTGAACTACAAAGCGAGACCCTGTCTCAAAAAAAAGAGAGAATAACTGTGGGAGGCATTGCCCTTTTTAAATGCATAATTAGTGATTTTTTTCTTTATTGAATTTATTGGTACATTTTAGCTATACATTATGATATCATTCATCACTGAGAATTTGCACCCGTACATGATATATCTTGACTCTTATTTTTCCCATCTCTTTGCCCTCTCTTGACCCCTCCACCACCCTCTACACATAAGCTTTGTTTTCCTTTTTTTCCTTTATATCATCAATTTTTCCCTTCTTTGCCCAGTTCCCCTACTCTGTGAACATTTCCTTTCTACTTCACAACACCTATTAGACATTTACACCTTCAGTTTTTCACAGCAGAGGAATAATATGGTGTCTACACATGCGTGTTGTATTGATGAGTATGGCCACAAGGTGCATCCGTTTAGCTATAAATGTCTCAAGCTTATCTTTCTCCATGGCTGTGTCATACTCCATTTTATTTAAAAATCACATCTTATTTATTCACTCACCAGTTGATGGGCTTTTAAGCTGTTTCCAAGATTTAGCTCTTACATACTATGCTGCTTTATGGGTGCATGTATGTCACTATGATATAATTGGTGCAATTCTTTCATGAATACACATAGGGGGAAAACCAGGGTCAAATGGGACCTGTAATCTTTTGTGTTTTGAGGGATCTTCACAGTTCGTTCTTCCTTTTTTTTCTCTTTGTTTGTTTGTTTCTTTCTTTCTTTCTTTCTATTTTGAGACAAGGTTTCGCTTTGCAGTTCACGCTGGCCCTGAGCTTACTGTGTAGCCCAAGCAAGCCTCCAACTCACTGCCTCCCGAGTGCTGGGATTACAGGCGTGAGCCACCATGCCTGGCACTGTGGTATGTGGTTCAGGTTGCTGGTGGGCGTGAGTCATCATGCTTGGCATGGTTGTGTGTGGTTACCAGAGATCGAACTCAGGACCTTGTGCTTGCAAGGCAGGCACTGGAACCACTGAGCTACAGTCCACAGCTATTTCCACAGTGGTTGCACCAGCCTACCAACAGTGGAGAAGGGCTCCTTTCTTCCCACAGCCCTGGCAGCATTTGTTATTGATTGATTTCTTGATAGCAGCCGTTCTTTCTGGAGTGAGATGGAATCTGTGTTATTTTCATCTTCATATTTTGGATGAGCAATGATGTTGAACATTTTTTCATATGTCTATTTGCTGCTTCTATTTCATCTAAAAAAATCTATTCATGGGCCGGGGAGTTAGCTCAGTGGTTCTGGCGCCTGTCTTGCAAGCGCAAGGGCCCGGGTTCGATTCCCCGGTAACCACATAACAATACTGGGTGTGACCCACACCCAGCAGCAACCAGTACCACATACCACAGTGCCGGGCGTGGTGGCTCATGCCTGTAATCCCAGCACTTGGGAGGCAGAGGCAGGAGGATTGTGATGTGAGTTTGAGGCTGAGCTCAGGGCCAGCCTGAACCACAAAGCGAGATCCTGTCTCAAAAAACCTTAAAAAAAAAAACTATTCATTTCAGATGCCCATTTTTGAATTGGGTCTGATTTTTTAAGTTTCTTTATATATTCTAAATATATAGTTGGTGTCTTTGTCTGAGAAACAGTTGGAAAATATTTTTTCCCACATTGTAGGTTGTCTTTTCACTCTGTTGGTGGCTATTATTGCTGTGCAGAAGTGCTTTAATAAGATGAGATCTCAGTTGTTGATTCCTTCTGCTAGTTCTGGTGATACTGAAGTTTTGTTCATTGGCTCTTTTTCTACACCAATGGAAGGGAATGTTTCATGGTCCCTGAAAGGAAAAATTAATAATAGGTAACACCAATATCTGAATTATATCATTGTTATGCACTCTGAAGATTTTCCTACCTTCAAGCAATTCACGGAAGAATATTCATAAAGGATAAGGGTAAGACTAGTTTTTATAAAGTAAGAGGAGGTCATTTTTTTCCCTGCAGTACTGGAAGTCAAACCCACAATCTCACACATAGTAGACAAGGACTCTATTACTGAACTCCATCCTTAGCCCCTTTTATTTTATTTTGAGACAAGTCTAAATTACCCAGGCTGCTCAAATGATCTTCCTGCCTTAGTCTCCTGAGTATCTGGGATGACACGCATGTGTCAAGGTTTCTGGCTCTAAAGTCAATTCTAAAAGTAAATATGAGAAAGGAAAACCCATCCTGGTAATACGACCTGATCAACTTGAGAGAAGTACAACTTCCAGTTGATTTTTTGAAAACCATCCAGCTCTTGCTGACAGAGCATCGATACCCGGATCAGGTGGATTCTCACTGGGAGGTTCTGTCCACAACACAGACGTCGCCTGTTCACCCCTTCACTTCTGTTCCGGATGTGTCGACCAACTCCAAAGCACCCCTCAAGGAAAGCATGCCTTCCTACAGAGCCTCCTGGTGTGGTGTTCCTCTTCCAGCAGGACACTGCCGCGCGGGGTTGGACCACAGGTGGCACTTGATTTCAAGACAGCCAATCTACAAGCCAGAGAGCAGTTAACTACCATGCACAGAGTGATGAACTGAGGCTTTCTCCGGGAAGGATCCAAATCGAGGGCTGTCTTGGGCCATTTCTGATGTTAGAGCAGAATACCACAGACTGGGTGACTCACAAAAGAAAAGCAACCTTATCTCTTACAGTTCTAGAGGCTGATAAATCCAAAGTCAAGAGGCTGCATCTGCTGAGACAGCCTCTTTAAAAAGCCACTAAAGCCATCAAGGAGGCACCACCTGGATTTCATCCAACACCAATTACCTTCTAAAGACCCACCCCCAAAGGCTATTAATATATGGATGCAGGGATTTTTTTTTTTGAGACAGGATCTCACTTTGTAGTTCAGGCTGGCCCTGAGCTCAGCCTCCAACTCACATCACAGCAATCCTCCTGCCTCTGCCTCCCGAGTGCTGGGATTACAGGCGTGAGCCACCACGCCCGGCACTGTGGTATGTGGTGCTGGTGGCTGCTGAGTGTGAGTCTCCACACCCAGTATTGCATGTGGTTACCGGGGATCAAACCTGGTTCCTTGTGCTTGCAAGACAGGCGCCAGAACCAATGAGCTAAATCCCTGACCCCAGGGATTATTTCTAATACATGGAATGTTGGGACACATTTAACTCCAAGCAGATACATAAAAAAGCCATTAAGCTAGAAGAGAGGTCAGGAGGTGTGAGGAGACCCAGAGAGTGATAGGCCAATGACAGGATCACAGCAGTATGGGGCTGTGGCCAGGTAGGAGCACATGGGATAGGGACAGAGTGTGTGCACGACAGGCCTGAAGGCCCAACAGAGAAGAAGGTGGGAGAGACACTGTGATCCAACCGTCAGAAGGTTAGATGGGCTTGAGGGCATTATGATTTCCTAGATTCTTTTCAGTGGAGTTCTGATTGCCCAGAGGCCCTGTGAGTATTCCAGTAATCCATTTCTGTATTGCTAACCACCTCCACACTGAGTGGCTTAAAGAGTAAGCATCATTTATGCCATTTGGGCAGGGACTTAGGTCTGAGATACTTTGCTCTGCTCTGAGCTGCCCCTCTGCAATGCCTGGGACCCAGATCGCACCACTGGTGGCCTAAAGTCATGTCTCACCATGTGTGGTGCTCCTCCACCCTGGGTGGCTTGTTGGGTAAAGGACAGGGTCATCATCGGTATCTTCAAGGTTCCAGAGTCCTGTCGTCCATCTTTGTTCTTCCTGGGAGAAGTTAGTAGTTAGGAAAAGAAAGTAGTTCAAAGAAAGTAGGTCAAAGAAAGTAGTTAAGTAATCAAATACATAGACAAGCCGATTTTAGACAGTGACAAGTTCTTTAAAGAAAGTATATAGCAGTGGGCATTGTGTTCGGTGGGGCTATAGTTTGGACATGGTTAGAGTGTGAGCCTAAGGTTCATGTGCTGAGAATGAGACCTCTATCCCCAATGTGATGGCACGGAGAAGGGACAGGACATTTAAGAGGTGGGGCCTAGTAGGAGGCCCAGGCTGGACCTTCCTGCTCCCCTTGGTTTCGTGTCTGATAATATCATTGTTCTCTCTTGGACTCTGCCACTGTGTTGCCACTGCCATTAGCTGATGCAGCCACGGGACCATTGCTATACTGTGTGTATTTCTGGCCTCCACAGCAGTGATCCAACTTCTTTTCTTTTGAAGTACTCAGCTTCCAGTATTTTATGATAGTAAAGGAAAAACAGAGTAGCACTTTTGGGCTGCTAATTCTCACTATGAGAAGATGAGCCTTAGATGCCTACCTCTCGGTTCTCAGAGAACTGATCTGATTTAGACTGTAACACTTTGCTGTTTAAATGACATTTTACAAGCTCAATACCAACCAAAGTTTGATTTGGAAATCTTTCTTGGGCTTACAAATATTCACTGAAAATTCACTATATTATTTATTTGTTGAAGATGATTGTTAAGTCAGATTAGGTTCATTGTTCCAGCTCACCTCTCTTACTCATTTCCAACATTTAAACTCTGAATATGTGTCAGTCTCAGGAGCAGAAGATATCAAAAGACTATGACAGAGGTCAGGAGTTCTCCTGGTGAAGAATAGAGACTCTGGAGTGAAGTAGATTTGGGCTGGAATCCCTGTTCTTCCTCTTTCTTCCCAAAAGCTAATTCTCACCTGTCCAAAGTACTTTCCTCTTTTCTAAACTAGGGCCGATTAGATCCAATTTAAAGAGTTGCCGAGCTATTTAAGTGAGACATAGGACACAAAGTTGTACTCCCAGGAGTGGTATCATAAAAGCTGTTCAGTGTAAGAAAGCCTTTTCCACCCGCTGGCACACTCTCTTGAATGAAAAGCTTAGCATGTAAGAAACTGGTACAGATGGAGGCTGAAATGTTGTCTAGTTTCCTGAAAGAATGGGACAAAGGAAACCGTGGTGGTGACTGGTAGCGGCACATTTTCAGTGCCTGGGATGCAGACGCTTCATCTGGGGGCCGTTGGCTTCTTTGGAGGTTGTGGATCCCTTTGGGCACAGTTATTATACTTTATGACAATATGGAAGATCTAATAATAGTATTTTCCACCCACGAGCAGTAGAGGGACTGCTTTGTATGTTTTGTGTCCTTTGTGGAGCCCTCAATCACTTGGTAATGTGAAACATGTCTATGGAGAGACTTTGTATTGTTTGTTCTTATGGTTTCATGCAAACATTGAGCAAAAGGAATTTGTTATAAACAGCTTGCAATTATTTAGTAAAAAAAAAAAGTATAAAAATAAAGTTGGGTGGGCATCAGTCAGACTTCTAGGCAAATCCAAGGTCCCTTGGCAAGAGTGGTCAAGTAGACGGCACCTCGTGGGTCCTGGCTACAGACTTACATTCACCCTAACAATAGTTAGAACTGTCTGCCTCCACGGTCTGGAAGCGAGTGGCTTGGAACCACCATGGTGTGGAAATAACTCCCCAGGGCCTACCCACAGAGCCATGGTCACCCAGATGGAGGGTCAACTCCGGGAAATCTGGAAGAGGAATTCTCAACTTTAGGAGGCCAGGAGTGGGGAAATTGAAAAATTCTGTGAAAGGGGTTATGGAGAGCTTTTCATCTGTTCTCTCCCTCCCTCCTTCCCTCCCTCTCTCTCTCTCTCTTTCTGCGTCTAATTTCTGGTTCAAATATTCATGTTTAGAAATTGCAAATTCAATGTTGAATATGAAAAGCCACCTACTCTTTCTGCCACTGACTTCATCTCCAGAACCCACTGTTGGAAAAGGGTACACGGTATGCGGGTGCAAATGTGGGCAGCGTGTGTGTACTCCTGTGTTGATCTGAAGGCACATGTGTGGGTGCATGTGTGTGTATACATGTGCACGTGTGTCTCTCTGTGAGTGTGTGTGTGTGCCTCTCTGTGATGGAGAAGTTTCTCTCGTGACTCCACTAGCCTGATAGTCCTGGACAGTGACCGCACCTTCAGGAAAAGCATTGCTTTGTGCGTCTTCTGAAGAGCCACCCGGGGAGCTGGGATTTCTGGAGGACAGTAAGACAGCTTTCACGCAGAGCTACTTTGCTAATTGTGTCTATACTGTTTTTCATAGACAGGCTCTATTTGTTTTGTTGTTCTTCTTCTTCCCTGACACAGGTACTGCAGTTTGCTTAGGACATCTCCATTGTCCTGCTGAATTTATTAAGTGCAATTTCCATCTGAGTACAAGCCAGAGTGAGCGCTCATCTTCCTGACATCTGACTTTCTAGTCTCTGCTGGGACTCTGCCATGTGTATCCGATGCCTCCATCGGACATGCTGAAGAAGAATAACGTGTCCTGCTGCACATGAAACTGCACATTTTCCTTTCCGCAAATGAAAGTTGAGCGTGGTCTTTTCCCTACGTTCTCTTTCTAATGGAGCCACTAATGCAGCTGATCTGAATGACCCAACTGCATGTGTGCTGTGTGTAGACAGAGACTTTGGCTGAGCACAGAAGACTGTTCTAGGATTCCTTCGCTTGCTGACTTCAACCTCGAGATGGTGCTGCCAGACCTGCGCCTTTGTTAGAGACATTTCTGGTTAAAGGAGAACAGAGAGATCATGTGCTCTACGTTCACTGATGAGGAAAGGGTCTGCCACCCCCAAATGACGCAGGGAAAGCCAAAGCGAACACAGTTTTTACTTCCTTGACATACATGACGGTTTCAGGAGACGCGTCATCTGCAATTCTACCCTCCCCACCTCTGCCATTCAAACGAGGGTGTTTTCCAAGAAAAATAGCTTCAGTTCCAGCTCTGCCTCAGTTATCTGGCACGTGAGGACTCTGTTTTTGGGGCTTTTGTTTTTTTTTTTTTTTTTTTTTGAGACAGGGTCTCTCTTTGTAGTTCAGGCTGGCCCTGAGCTCAGCCTCAAATTCACATCACAGCAATCCTCCTGCCTCTGCCTCCTGAGTGCTGGGATTACAGGCGTGAGCCGCCACACCCAGCACTGTGGTATGTGGTACTGAATACTGGGTGTGCTCCATGCCTAGTATTGTATGTGGTTTCTGGGGATCGAACCCAGCCCTTGCACTTGCAAAACAGGCACCAGAACCACTGAGCTAAATCCCAGGCCCGTGAGGGCTCTGTTTTAATAGGGTTGTTTCAGTGTTTCCAAGAGCAGAAAAAGCAGTGTGCGGGGCTATGACTCTTATTAGTAGTTGTTGACAGGTATTTGTATGATACATAAAGATGGAGGAGACCAGAGCAAGTTCCAGTGATAGTTAAATCATCCCACATCCCCATCCTCACTCACAGGCAAACTGAGCTGACTCCTCCTCTGCTCCCAGAGCTCGGTATTTATATTTCAACTATGGAACTTCTATTTTAACAAGACTGCCTACATCAGGTAGCTGTGAGGTCCTTAAGCTTAAAGATGTAGCTTTCTGACTGGATCCTCACTGCCTAGGACAATCTCTAGGGTATAAAATAAATTCTTTTATCTTGAGTGACTGAATTCTTTTCAGCTGCTTTATCATCAGGACTTCCACACACAGTAGTGTCGGGAGCAATCTTATTTGGGAAAATTAATTGGACAATTGGGACTATGACTGGTCTGAGCTTTTCTGCCTAGGACCAGCTGTGATATATGTTGACCTGAGAACTTGGCTCTTTATTTTGCCTCCGGGAACAACAAAGACCCCAATGGTCCCACATGCTGTGACACTCCAGGGCAGAACTACACTTCAACCTTCACCTATGTAATTCCTTATTGTTCTGATGTAGGGAATATGCCACTCTGAGTGACCAATTACATTTGTTACTTCTGATGCATCGAAACTACTGTTGTCTGAGTGACCTGTTACATTGCTGGCTGCAGAGGTACTGAGTAAAAGGTGTGGCAAGCTCGGGTCTGCTGTCTTTGCTGCCCAGAGTAGTATGAATCAGGCCCAAGCTCAGCTTCTTCTCCAAGTCTCATTTCTGCCTAATTACTATTTCACCATGTGCAGTCGGACTCACAGGAGACTAGAACTTAGCTGAAAATGTTCTAGTTAGTTACATTCCTTTCCCCTGTTCCCTACACATTAGCATATCTGAAGATTCTAGATGTTCTCTCCCTTCAAATCTTCCTTTGGCTCTTGCTATAAAAGTTCTTCAGTTCAGTTAGATGTTGACTACAACAGTATTTCATGACAATGACCATCCAAAAATTAGCCAGTTAACTGAACTGATCACTACTTAATTGACTTAATATTTTATCTGAATTGTAAAGTTACCAGTTATAAACACAAACAGCTCTAAGCTTGTGTTTGCACTTTGGAGTTTTAATCTCTAACAAAAATAGAATCATCTTAGAAGAAGAAGTAGAAGAAAATATCTTTACATTGGTCTGTATATCTGAATCTTTCCTGGTATGAAGTGTTTTCTTTTTCAACACTCATGTGTTTTGACAAAAATACAATAAAGAAGTGATTCAAAGGAAAATGTGACAATAGGTTATTTAACTGGTGCTGAAACTGTATAAATGCATGAAGCCACCCTAGGGTTTAGGTTGGGTCTGAGAATGTCTGGCTCTAAAAAGCTCAAAGGTAGTGTTGAGGGTGGTGCTGACGGAGGTATGATGGGAGGATGGCGGGGGTGGTAGTGATGATGGTGGTGATGCTTGTACTGCTAGCGGTGGTGACAGTGATGATGATGGTGCTGATAATGATAATGATAGTGGTTGCTATAGTCTGAATTTGGAATGTCTCTCAACGTTTCCTGTATGATAGTCTCAATTCTTCACCTCTTATGCTATTGGGAAATGATGGCCAGGTGGGAGGTCTTTCCCGCTATGACACATCACCCCACTACATGCTCATAAGCAACAGGGCCAAGTGATACTAGACTGAATCCTCTGAAACCATTCAGAATAAATCTCTCTTTATACACTGATTATCTCAGGTATTTTGTTACCATAATGGAAAGCTGACTAACACAGGGGTGATGCTGGTCATAGAAATGCAGCTAGTCTGGAGACCACAATTTTAGAACCTTGAATTTAATAAGAAACACTAGTGTGATATTAAACTTGTCAATAGTTGGATTCAACCTTGCAAAGATTGCCAAGTTGATGCCTTCTCATTGGTTATACAGAATCTTCACTTCTATATGTCTTATTGGTTTTCCCTATAGAGAAAATGTGTATTTATTTGATGTAAACACCAAGTGAGCAGTATGGCAGAATGCGATAGCAATGGATAGGTGGCTCTCAAAAATAACACAGTCCCTGAGTTGTGTCACTTGTTTCCATGGTGTGAGCTGCCCTTCTGTGGCTACCTTCAACCTGCCAGTGTGGATTTGTTGGGCTGGAGTTGGGAGGAGTCAGCAGCACACCCTCCAAATTGGACACAGGCCTAGGCTTGCTACCTATTAGCCTCGAGTTACCTTCTGGGCATGTTGCTTAATCTCCCTGAGCCTTATCTTATCTGTACAACAGAGATAATAAACCCTCCTGGAGGGTGGAGTAAGCAAATCCTACTGATGAGCCCCTGGCCTGTAGGCCCTCCTCATGGACCGCAGTGACGGCTCAGGAGCCTCTGCTCGCTGCTACTGCAGCTGGAAGTGTGATCCTCTCCGGAGCTCCAACATTCGCCTCTCTCTTCTCACACGAAACTTCCTGTGGGATGTTCTCTGGGTCAGTGCTTCCAAGGGATTACTGGATTGCTTTAACAGTTTATTTCTGCCCAGTTTCAGCTCTGCCAACCTAGGAATTAATTTCCTTTAAAAGTTTGCTCTCACCAGAGCTAGGGGCACATGCCTGCCTGTCATCCCAGCACTCTGAGAAACTGAGGGAGGAGGATAGCATGTTGGAGCCCAGCCTAGGCAACCTAGCAATTTAGCAAGACCTTGTCTCAAAGTAAAACTAAATCGAAAAGGGGTGGGGACTTAGTTCGTTACAGAGGCTCCGGGTTCAGTCCCCTGTACCCTGGCCCTCCTACCAGTGCTTCCATGTCTTCGCAATGCTGCCGTGGTCCCTCCTTCTATGGGAGGGAGATTAAAATCAATTTACTCCTTCACTTTGTTGAGAAAATTCATCATCTGAACATTGGTCTGGTGCTAGGATAGAAAATTGTTCTGCATTCCTTCTGCACAACAGAGTGATAAGTGACTGGCGAACACTGAAAAGTAGTTAAGGACAGATATGGGGTTTATGATTGTGAGAGACCCTGGAAATAATTCAAAGGTCCAATGATAGAAGGTTGGCTCTTCAAGTCTGTGGATCACAGGATGCCTGTTGTGCAGTGATTAAAAGTGACATTAGTGAAGTGTTTCTACGAATATGGTAAGAAAACTCAATGACTTGTTTATGACAAAAACTGTGTTTTCATATAGAAGCGCACACATACACACACATACACACATACACACACACACACACACATACACACACACACACACACACACACACACAGAAATTCACACTGGGATATCCACTCTGACAAACAAGGTCAGAGTAAAATCCTTGCTTCCTACACTCTCTATCTTCTTATTACTATTTCCAAATTTTGTAGACTAGCTCTTATTTCCTGAGTACATGAATGCCCCATGGTAGACCCTGTATATAAGCCTTTCTTCTTCCCAGTACAGAATTCAAGGTCAATTTTATTCCGACTTTACTGGTAAGAAAGCTGCAGTACACAAAGCTAGGCCAACTTGTCAAACAAGTAAATGTGAGAGCCAAGAATTGAAGCTACATCTGCTTTGACTCCAAAACTCCAGGCTCTGTCCACCACGTCACACTTTGGAGAAGATGCATTAGTTTTAAGGTGCTAGAGCCGTGGAACACACATGGTAGAAAGCGTGGTGTGAAATTTTAAAGTCATTCCTTTTCTTACTTCTCATGAATGTTCTTTGATAAACTAGGCAACTGCCTTTTCTCCCTAAAGCCGAGTCAGTCTCACAAAGAGGTGTGTGTGACTTGGAGCTGAACAAGGCTGGCGTGCGGCCTCTTTTCCTTCCATGGAAGGCACTGACACAGTGATCAGCCGGGCCACTGTGCTGGCCACCACACTGGGCACCTCTTACTGCAACTCTTACTCTCTCTCCACTACAACCCCTGTCTCCACACTCTCACCACTTGAGTGCTTGCTGTAGGTTGCTCCTCGGTGCAATTTTTTGGATGACAGCCATTTTGCCTTAGGCCTTGAACAGTGAGTTTATGCGAAAAGCTTTGCAGAGTTCAAGGTGATTGTTTCCCTAAGGACAGAAGATTCCCAGTCGACTTGGAGCCCAAGCCAAAGGCCTCTCTACTTCTCAAGGAGCATTTTGGAGCTATTCTGCATATCTGCGATTGCCTAGGTCTTTGTATATCTCTGCTGTCATATACTCAAGGTAATGACATGTCCATGTGTCTTTTTAGGCTGTTCAGCTCTGAGAATCTCCTCCCAAGAAGTTGCTCTTAACGCCCTAAGCAGGCAACAACCCTGAGACCCCCATGCTGGGGACATCTCAAGGAAAGGCCTGGAGACTTCATGAAAAGGGAAAATGATCCCAGGGGGACCTGTTTACTTCTTTGACTTGAAGGTTAAGAATTTATGTCCTTTCCCCCACTCCTGCCCCTAGTACTGGGGATTGGACCCAAGACCTTCACACTGAGCTACCTCCTCAGCCTCTTTTTTGTTCTTTCGTTTTGAGATAGGATTTCACTAAATGGCCCAGATTGTGCCTCCTGCCTTAGCTTCCCAGAGTGCTGTGATTATCGCATCTAGCTTTCTCTGTCTTCCAACTGTTGTCTGGAAACAGAGGTTTCCTCATGAGTCATCATGCATCTAACTGGCTTCTTTGGTCTCTGGTTGTTCAGTGTGATTTGGTGGATTAAAAAAAAAGTTTCACACCTTGGGAGTCCTGAAGACTCATAAGAGGAATAGGAGTCTTAGAAAGGAGATGAAATAAATCATGTTGACATTTGATTACTGTCTAAGATGGGTGCGCTGAGATGGAAAAGAATACACAGCACAGCCAGGAAATAGCGCAAGAACGAGGCACACTCCAGAACGGGTCCCAAAGGACCCTCACCTTTGCCTCACTCCATCTTGGCCTCGAACACCATGAGTTGGTGGCAGGAGTTTCTTGAATTTAGTCTCTCCTCCTAGGAACTCCCAGGTGCTCTAGGAACTTCTTTGACTCTTTGGAGGACAAAAAGTTAGCAGTAGCCTCCCCCCCCACTCAAGTTGTTTATTAAAAAAAAAAAGGAAAAAAATATAGTATGCGAACTGCAAGCTGAAAGATCACGTTAACTCTGATAAAGCTGCTGATGCAGAAAGGTTTGTAGTCATGTAGACTCCTGGGCTCACTCTGTGAAGCCCATCATCAGGCAGACTTTGTCCCCTGGCCAATAGAGGATGATGTGACTCACCTGGTGGTCAGAACCCAGGACTGGAGAAACAGGAAAACACACTGTTCCCGGGGCCTTCTCCTCCTCTGAAAGAAATGAAGGGCTGAAATGAGCAAGCTCAAGTCTTTCCACATTGCTGGGATGAAGAAAATAAAGAGGCAGAGAAAGTCTAGCTGAGCCCTTTGCATACAGAGGAGAGCAAGAAGAATCTATAAGAAGCATCCGCCCCAAGAAGCATCTCGCCCTGGTGCGCGAGCCTTCCCCTTCCAACATGGTGGAACCGGAGCTAAGTGCCTGTTTTGCATTTCACATCAGCCAGCATTTATTAGCTGTCTGCCACAGACATCACTCGTGGTAATGGGGTCCTACTTCCAAGGACCTGCATTCCGGAGGGGACAGGAACCCTGTTATCACCCAGAAGACCTCAATACAAAGGCTTTTCACTGAACAGATCCTGGAATAAGGAGATAAATAATGACAAATGTCCATCCCAAGGAGTGGTCCAATCAATGACTAAGGTGGGAAAGAGACAGGAAATGATAGAACCATAATGTTACTTGGGGATTGCATTGTGGCTGTGCAGAAATCGAGAAGAGATCACCTTGGCTTGGGAGGTTGGGAAAGGTGTGGAGAGAGGGTGACGGCTGAGCCAAGAGAAGCTAGAATTTGCCAAGATTAGGGAACAGTCTGTTGGAAAACAGAAAAATAGGAGAGAGCAGATCACAAGCACACATAGACAAAATATGTTCACTGAGGTCTCTGGGGTCTATTTTAGAAGTTTAGGGTTGAATGAGATAGGCACAAGCTTAGTGTGTGGTTCTTTATTATCCCACCCTGTATAAAAGGGGGAATAGTAGAAGACAAGACTGGAAAGGTAGACTCAGGTCAAATCATGGAAGGTCTTAAGCATCATGTTGTGGAGGTTAGAGCTTCTCACAACCCGCACCCTATCTGTTACTAGTCACATCATGCCACTGAACAGCCTCGTGACAGGAGCATATCAACCACATACTTGCTGGGGGTCCAAAGTAGTGGCCGGGCTCACGGTGAAAAAACACAATGTTCAATAAGGCAATAGCTTTTAATGTTCACTCTGCAAGAAGAAATTCTGGGCCTGCAAGAAGTCCATTTGACTTTTCTCACCAAGCCAAGCTATAGAAAGAAAAATGAAAACATCTGAAAAATAAACCCAAAATAAAATCAGTGTTGGCAACATGGTTACAGTGTTTGCGATCTTATCATTGAAGTGTGGAAAACTTGAACGAGTCTTGTTAAAGTGCCATACGATTAAGTCAAGTCTCAGGGCAGAGTGTCTTCCTAGTTAATAGAGAAAAAAAAAACCGAGGGTGTTTGTTATGAACTCCAAGGACTGGTCAAATTTTTATAATTTTTAAGATTCTAGTGTTGTTTGTTTTCTTTCTCTTTTATCAAGTCAGAAAATATTTAGATGCTCTGGAAGATTTCTTTCTTTTTTTACAAGTAGACAGAAAACTAATTTAACAACAAATAGTTATTGGCCACCTGTGTATTTTGTAATTGGTGTTATAGCACATCAGAAAAGAACATTGTCTCTTTCTTCAGTGAATATCTAATGTTTAGATATTTAGAGTTTAACGAATAAAAGTGCAGCATGCTCAGTCCATATGTTCCTAAAAACAGTTCATTTTAGTTTTTATAAGAGGAAAAATGAGCATGTCTTCACTGGAAAGAAGTTAATCAGAAACAATTGCCGGGACATGTTGCTTAAGTGTTTTATGAACAGATACAATCCTTCGCCCAAATTTCCAGTTCTTTCCTGATGCTCAAGGGATAAAATCTTTCTTCTGAAAAGAAAAAATAATTCCCTTTAGACAGAGGAAACAAACACTGTGATGGGAACTCATGTTGCTGACCTGAAAAGACACTGTGTGGCATAATCATCTCTCTGTTCTGGCTTTTTTCAGCTTCAGGGAGATGAGAAGTGTGGTCTTTGAGGTCCCTGATTCCTGAGACCACCATCACTGCATTACTTCCCAAATACTCTCTGGACACCATGGTAATCGTTAGAATTCTTCCCTTGTGTCGGGGTTCAGGCTGAGTTTGAACTTCTCAGAAGTTAAGTGTGGCCATGTGACTCGCTTTAGCCTATTGAATACGAGAGTCTGAGCATTATGGGATGGTTTCAATGCCTTTCTCCATGAATCCACTTCCTGAGAGCCAGTGACAGGAGGCCACCTCAGTCCCTGGGTTAGATCTATGATCAGGGGCTTCTTAGAAGGAAATAACTGCTCTGTATTAGATCACAAGATATATTGCATTCAAGCTCAGGGAATTAAAAGTGAAGAAAAATAATGAAATGTATCTCTTTCCCTTAAAATACAAAGGAATAATTAACATAACAAGATAAAACTTGAATAAAATATTGAAACCTTAAGAATACAAAGTAAGAGGGCAAGAGAGAGCATTCTAGCATGTTTAGTTGTGATCTGGTCTGTCTTGAGTTATAATCTGTGCTGTTTACAGTAAGGTGATAGAAGTATTTACAAATTTAATGTTCTACTTCATATATAAATGTTTCTATGGAAATCTAACTTCCAAGATGACAAATTGGAGTCATATTTTCAACCAGCTTCAATAAAGAAGTCACGCCTGCCTGATATTTCATTCGAGAAAGGTCATGAGCTGCACCAAGCTTGGAAGATCACTTTGCAATGTGTGTCCTGTTTCAAGCAACAGGAGCAGCAGCCTATATGTCATTTGCCAAATGCACCTACCTGAAACAAGAATCATTTGACAGCTAATCATAATTGCCCACTCCAAAAATGAAGGAAATTGCCATGAAAATGCCTTCCATGTATAAACTATCATACGTGTTCTTGGGGAATACCAAGACACACTGTATGCAATATCAGCCCCCCATTCCTCAAGAGCAAAACACAGTTATGTAAATAAAATTACCATCTGCAAAACTGTGAAATTTGTATCACTCTTAGGGCATCTACATCTAAGTGTTTTAGATAGTTGAAAAAATGCTGAGCTGCTGTAAAAAAAAAAAAAAGCCTCAAATAACCAGGGCCCAAATTCAATCCTCAGTACTTCAAACAAATAAACAAATTTTTTAAAAGCCACAAATAAAATGACATCTCTACTCTTCTGTAAAACAACAGCCCATGAACATCTTTGCCATCTCATCGTGTGGCTTAGGTGGGAGTTAAGGTGTCTGCTCCAGTTAGCTTTGTCGGTATGGCTGCTGGTTGTTCTAAGACTCATCTAGGGAAAGTGATGTTACCACGAATACATAACATCTCCACTCACACTCCACATCTTGGTTAGTTTCAAGGAAATCTGGAAGATGTAATGTCCAGCTAGGCAGCTTAAGTTTGGGGTATTCTATGACTACAAAGAAGAAGAGGAGAATCTATAGTAGGAACAGTTATCAGTCCTCTCACTAATCTAATAGAAGAGACCAATTTATACTGAGGAAATTAGAGGACTTCTTCATGAAAATAAAAAATAATAAATAACTTAAAGTAGTGAAAAAGACAAGGGAAAGATTTCCTAACGTATTCCCTTTGTTAACATTCCTGACAGTAAAATACAGCGACATCACATACTTTTGACATCATGCCTGAAGAAAGAAAGAACACCACCTTGTACTCTCATCCAAATTACATAACATAAATCTAATCATTGGAAAATATTATATGAACCTAAGTTGAGGGATGCTTTACAGATGGACAAATGATACCCCAAAGTGTCAAGGTTATGAAAGAGAAGGAAAGACTGAAGAACTGGCTCAGTCCGGAGGAGGTAAGGCGATGCAACAGCTGAAGAGCGGGGATCCTGGGTCGCATCCTAGAGTTAAAAAAAAGACATTAATGGAAAAACCCAAATTGAATGAAGTATGCATACTAGTCATGAGTGTTTTCAACCTTAATTTTGGTATCTATTGATATGTAAGATATTTATCTGAAGAAAAGCTGGATAAATACTATATGGGGACATTGTACAATGTTTTAACCTTTTTTAAGTTTAAAATTATCTCACAATGAAAAGTTTTTAAAAGTTCTTTTTTATGTCCTATCAACATATTTCTCAGAGAAGGCTGATGAAGGACATGGAGTCAGAGACCAAGACCCCAGAAGACCAAGGCTCCATTTTTCCCTTCTGGGCTACTCATGTCTACACCTTTTTCTTTCCCCAGTCTTGCATCCTGAATGAACTAGTTCGGGTCCAGCTCTCCCCACATGAGGGCCATGAAGAATGCTGCAAAGGCTCCCTGTTGCCAAGTAGATTCAGCTCACAATCCTGGCAGTGATACACAACGCCCCGATGGTCTAGTGTTCTCCATTCTCCACTTCTGCCATTCTCGTCTCCAACCCCACAGAACTCCTCACACTTCCGGAGACTCCATTTCCATCCCCAGCTCCTTCCAACTGCCTGCAGTGCCTCCCTCAAACTCTCTCTCCTATGCTTACTGATAAATTCCTCTGCTTCCTTAGAGACCTGACATGAACAGAACTTCCTCTTCAGCAATCTCTAATTTCCCCTAACAGTACTTTTCTTTTTTCCTAAAAAAAAAAAAAAAAAAAATGTTTTCTAAAACATTTATAGCTTTTATTTTTAATAATGCAACTCATCTATTCTTTCCTGGTCAGGAACTGTGCTTGGTTCTTGGATAATAAAGACAAAAGTCAGTCTGTGCTTCCAATGAGCTCTGGAGTGAGCGAAGCAGTAGGCTGAGCCCATCATCCGGGTACCTACAGTGTCAACAACGGGTTGAGGAGGTCAACACAGAGACGTCAAGCCTCTAGGCTCGAGGAAGCAGGAAGCTTTTCAAAAAGAGTATCCACAAGGTGAGTCTCTAAAGATGAAGTGGATTTCCAATCCTCTTCTCATTTAACGGAAATTCTTCCCTCATTTTGCGTTCTCTTTCCATATCTCTCAAACTCTAGCTGTTCTATTTGGTCCGACTACCAGTTCAGCTATTTTTCTATACACTTTTTAATAGACATCGTGCGTGCAAATGACAAAAATTAACCCATTGCTGCTTAAATATGGATGTCATCCTCAAATCTATAAGAGAAAAACAACTGCTTATCTTGAACTTAGTTACCAATAGATTGGAAATTCTTTGGAGATTAAGTACTATAGCTGATAAAAAGAAACAGTTGTACTTTAAGAAAAAACACATAAAGCACAACTTTCAAATTACCTCAGGACGGTAAAAATTGACAGTGTTAATGATAAACCAAGCATGTTTGTTAACATTGCTCACATATGTGATTCTCCAATTGTGTGTCAAGCCACCAGGGATATTGTTGTGAACAGCCAAGGACCTAACAGAAGATGACAAATTTTCAGGGAAATACAGAATTATTTAACATCTGTCAGACACTGAGTGAATTAATCACAGAGAGGAGTTCACAGTTTCAACATCAAATTGCACCACATTCCTTCTGATGATATCATATCCCTGTAAAACTGGGCTTTCAGTGGTTTCTGTGATAATTAAAAAAAAAAAAAAAAAAGCCAGTCTTGCAGACATCAGTGTGGAAAAGGAAACGTCGGGGTGGTGGCTTTTCTGATCCTGGGATCTGAGAGCCCCTCGGTGCCCACAGGCACAGGCATCCTGTTAGGGAGCGTGCCTGTTCAAGAATGAAATAAAATAGTTTTCTCTTTCACTGTACGTGTTTTATTTTCCGAAACAGCTACTAGAGTGTTAGAACATAAATATTATTAAGGTATTTGAACTTACTTCATACATGGAAGTGTTCGGTATTTCTTTTGGCCTAGAGGGCCTTAAAAAAATTACTGGGAAATTAAGGAAGCTGTGAACAGAGAAATTTGAGAACCTCTGACCCATACCAGTATTGAATTAATGGTGATATTGCTCTATTTTATAAATGCTTCATCTGGAAACCACAGAATATTTTTTGTTTACGAGGTCCTTGTGGACCTTCAAGTGCAAAGATAAAAACATAAAATTCTTTTTTTTTTTTTTTGAAATAGGGTCTTACTTGGTAGTTCAGGTTGGCCCTGAGCTCAGCCTCAAAGTCACAGCAATCCCCCTGCCTCTGCCTCCTGAGTGCTGGGATTACAGGAGTGAGCCACCATGCCAGGCACTGTGGTGTTGTACTGATCACTAGTGGGCGTAAGTCTCTACAAGCATGAGTCTCTACACCAAGCATTGTTGTATGTGGTTACCAGGGATCGAACTTCGGCTCTCACACTTTCAAGGCAGGCTCCAGAATCACTGAGCTAAATCCCCAGCCCCAAAACATAAAATTCTAATGGAAGGAAACTCCTTCTATCGTTAAAGGAAATGTAAAGAGCCCATTCCATTAGTTGGGCTTCCTTGGTGAGTTATTGGGATATAAAATGTGGCCATTGTACGGATCCATTTAGGAGCCTCACAGGAAGGCATGACAGTGGGGATGGAACATCTCTCCTCGTCTCTGTGTGATAAAACAACTAGACTTGTCAGGTGAACATCCAGGTCTCGGATTGCTTTTTATAACTCTATTGGTTCTTTTTGTGTTACTCTAACAAAATACCTCATACAGGCAACCTTATAGAGAACAGAGGTTCCTTATGACACATGATTTCTCATCCGGTGACAGTCTTCTTTTTTTTTTTTTTTTTTTTTTTTTTTTTTTTTTTTTTTTTGCTTTTGTAGTTCAGACTGGTCCTGAGCTCAACCTACTCACAGCAATCTTCCTGTCTCTGCCTCCCAAGTGCTAGGATTACAGGCATGAGCCATCATGCTCGGCACCTTGGTATGTGGTTCTGATTGCTGGTGAATGTGAGTCTCTACACCCAGCACTGTTGTATGTGGTTACTGGGGGATCAAATCTGGCCCCTTGTGCTTGTAAGACAGGCACTGGAACCACTGAGCTAAATCTCCTGCCCATCCATGACAGCCTTCTTGATGGCAGGGTCCTGAGACCCCTAATAGGATCATCAGCAAGAGTTTGGGCATGCGCAATATGTGTGTGTGTGTTCGTCCGCTGGTCTATTTACCTCTTTTAAGGCCACTAATAGTCCTGGTGAGCATTTCAGCTGTGACACTCACATTCAGGCTTGCTGTCGCCCTGTGTATGGCACTAACACAGAGCCACGCCCGATCATGTGCCAAAGGATCCAGCTCTAGACACCACACTCCAGCTAGATTTCCACTTCTTCCTGGGAACTGAACTTCAAATCACGCATGGACCCTTGGAAGACCCATTCACACTGTATCCAAACCATAGCAGTGACTGACCCTCACACAGTGAAATGGTTTCTTGTTTTTCTTTCTGCAAAACTACTTGCCTCTTGGGTTTAAACTTTCTGCCTTTGCCTCACTGGCACTGTGATTGTTGTAAGTGTAAGGAGACAAACTAGTCAGCTCTTTTCTAGTGCTGCCCTTCCAGAGAGAGACAGAGGGAAGGGGACCAGGAAGGAGGGGCGGGGATGCAAAAAGAACTAAGATGTGTTACGTACATGTACCAACTCCTCATGATGATTGTTACAGTTATATATGGTAAACATGTGCTAATAAAAAATTTTAAATTAAAAAAAATGAAGGTACTCTTCCTAT